>CM070770.1:294398624-294571124 GCA_036346955.1 Dipus sagitta | reverse complement strand
CATCTGGAGTTCGTTTGCAGTGGCTAGAGGCCTTGGCACGCCCATTCTCTCTCTCTTTCTGCCTTTCTCTCTGTGTCTGTCTGACACTCTCAAGTAAATTAATTAATTAATTTTTTAATTAATTAATTTTTAAAAAATGTGTTCACCACCACATCTGGCTCACAGCTCCAGTTTGTTTTTTTTTTTCCAGTTTTATACAAGGCTTGTTGTGGTCATACAGCTATGGGATCATCAGAGATTAGACAGTTAACTGTCTGTCTTTTTGCGGGGGGGGGGGGGGGGGGGGGGAGGGAGGAGGGTTAGAGATAAGGTCTCTCAGGCCTTTAATCCTAGCATGCAGAAGGCTGAGATAAGAGAGATCACTATGAGTTCTAGGCCAGCTTGGATCTACAGAGTGAATTGCATGTTGGCCTGGGCTAGAGCGAGACCCTCCCTCAACCGTCTTCCTCCCCCGCCCCGCCCCCACCCCACCCCCGCCCCACAAAGGCATGCACTACCATGCCCAGCCTGTTTCTCTTCTTTATTTCTTTTTTATTTATTATTATTATTATTTAAAATTTTTAGCCAGGCTGACCTGGAACTCACTATGTAGTCTCAGGGTGGCCTTAAACTCACAGTGATCCTCCTACCTCTGCCTCCTGAGTGCTAGGATTAAAGGCATGTGCCACCACGCCTGGTCGCCCTCCCCCAAATTTTTAAGCTAAGGGATGGAGAGATTGCTCAGTAGTTAAAAGTGCTTGCCTGAAAAGCCTAATGGCCTGAATTCAATTCCCCAAAACCCACATAAAACCAGATGCACAAAGTGGCACACACATGCATCTGGAGTTCGTTTGTGGTGGCAGGAGACCCAGACACGCTCATTCTCTGTCTCTGTGCCTCTCTGCTTGCAAGTAAATTCATTCTTTTAAGAAAGTCGTTGTTAGCCAGGTGTGGTGGCACACACCTTTAATCCCAGCACTTGGGAGGCAGAGGCAGGTGGATCGCTGTGAGTTCAAAACCACCCTGAGACTACATAGTGAGTTCCAGGTCAGCCTGGACTAGTGTGAGGCCCTGCCTTGAAAAACAACAAAAACAAACAAACAAACAAAAAAAGCCATTGTTTGGAAGAGACATTCTCTGGTTTCTATGTTAAAATTTTAGAAATGGAATTTTGTTCTTAGATGGTATAGTCTCATCAAGACCCTGATTTTCCCCAGAGCCACTGCTTCTGGGAAATCAGCCAGAACTTCTTGTGCAGAGCTGTTGTTGACCCTCTTGCCAGGACTGGCTGCTGGTCACATCACCATGTTGGTCTTCGGGGATGAAACGCGCAACTACTTTCTGGTGATTGGCCAGGCGGTGGATGATGTGCGCCTTGCACAGAACATGGCTCAGATGAACGATGTCATTCTGTCACCAAACTGCTGGCAGCTGTGTGACCGGAGCATGATTGAGATCGAGAGGATTCCAGATCAGAGGGCAGTTAAGGTGCGTGTACTAGAAGCTTGGCTTGAAGTCTGGGCTTGGCTAAGGAGGCTTGAGTCATGCTCAGTCCGCGGGGGAGGAGTCAAGGCTGAAGAGCTCAAGAAAGCTTTGACTGAGCGCCGCAGAGGCTGTGTGATTTAGGTATATGAGGTAATTTGACCCCCATGTTCACTACCCAGCAACCAGGGTGCAGTGTTTACCACTTACTTTGTGAAAATATCCCTCAGGCTGGAGTGGTGGTACACACCTTTAATCCCAGCACTCAAGAGGCAAAGGTAGGAAGATCACTGTGAGTTCGAGGCCATCCTTGGACTCCATAGTGAATTTCAGGTTAGCCTGGGCTAGAGTGAGACCCTGCCTTGATAAACAAAAAAATTAAAGTTAAAATATATATATATATATATATATATATATATATATATATATATATATCCCTTCATTTGTTTTTGCCTGATGTTTTCTCATTGTTGGACCAAGTATCTGCATTGTGGGGAGGAGTAAGAATATTGCTGAGATGAGGCTGTGCAGTCTCAGTGTATCATGTGATGGACTTCACAATCTTATTACTGGTGATTCCCCAGGACCTTTTCAAGCAAGCGTCCTTAGCCACAGCACCATCTCTCAGATCCCCAACACCTTCTTAGACATAGTCCCTTTGTACTTTACTTGTTGCTGTGACCAAAAAACCTGCCAGAAGGCAGCTTAGGAAAGGGTTTATTCTGATTTACAATTTCATGGGGATACATTATGGTCTGTGTAGTAGTTACCTTTGTATTACCAGGACAGAACATCTGACCAAAAGCCGCTATGGGAGGAAAGGATTTATTGTGGCATACAGTCTCAGTGGGGAGCTTCACAATGGTAGAAGAAAGTATGGCACAAGGGGCTGGAAAGATGGCTCAGTGGTTAAGGTGTTTTCCTGCATTGCCTTAGTACCGGAGTTTGATTCCCCAATAACCATGTGAAGCCAGATGCACAAAGTGGCATATGCATCTTGAGTTCATTTACAGTGGCTGGAGGCCCCAGTGTGCCCATTTTCTCTCTCTCTCTCTCTCTCTCCTTGCAAATAAATAAAAATATTTTTAAAATTATTAAAAGATCCCAAAAAAAAAAAAAAAAAAAAGCCGGGCGTGGTGGCGCACGCCTTTAATCCCAGCACTCGGGAGGCAGAGATAGGAGGATCGCCGTGAGTTCGAGGCCACCCTGAGACTCCATAGTGAATTCCAGGTCAGCCTGGGCTAGAGTGAAACCCTACCTCGAAAAACCAAAAAAAAAAAAAAAAAGATCCCAGCACCACGGCACATGCCTTTAATCTCAGCACTTAGGAGGCAGAGGTAGGAGGATGACCATGAGTTTGAGGCTACCCTGAGACTACATAGTGAATTCCAGGTCAGCCTGGACTTGTGTGAGACCCTACCTCAAAAACTCCCCCCCCCCAAATTATTAAAAGAATAAAAAAAAGCATGGCATGAGCAGAAGAAGCTGGACAGCACCTCCACCACAGCAGGTAGACTATACCAGCAGAGCTCTTACAAGGGGGAGCTGGTTATACCCTGCCAAGCCTACCTCCTCCAGCACACCTCCCCCAGCACACCTCCCCCAGCACACCTCCCCCAGCACACCTCCCCCAGCACACCTCCCCCAGCACACCTCCCCCAGCACACCTCCCCCAGCACACCTCCCCCAGCACACCTCCCCCACCACACCTCCCCCACCACACCTCCCCCACCACACCTCCCCCACCACACCTCCCCCAACCACAACCCCTCCCCACCCACACTCCCCACCACACCCCCCAGCACACTCCTCCCCCACCACCAAAACCTCCCCCACCACACTCTCCCCCACCACACCTCCCCCACCAACACCTCCTCCACCACACCGTTCCCCCCACCACACCTCCTCCACCACAACCTCCCCCAGCCACCTCCCCCAGCACACCTCACCCACCACAACCTCCCACACCACACCTCCCCCCCAACACACCTCTCCCACCACATCCTCCCCCCCACACCTCCCCCAGCACACCTCCCCCAACACAACCTCCCCCACCACACCTCCCCCAACCACACCTCCCCCACCTCAGCCTCCCCCACACACCATCCTCACTACCACACCTCCCAACCAAACCTCCCCACCACACCTCCCCCAGCACACCTCCCCCAGCACACCTCCCACACCACAACCTCCCCACCAACAACTCCCCCCACCCACACCTCCCCACCACAACCTCCCACCACCGCACCTCCCCCAGCACACCTCCCCACCCACAACTCCCCCAGCACACCTCCCCCAGCACACCTCCCCCAACCACACCCTCCCCCACCACACCTCCCCCACCGCACACCTCCCCACCACACCTCCACCACCTCCCCACCACACCTCCCCACCACACCTCCCCACCACACCCTCCCCACCACACCTCCCTCCCCCCACCACACCTCCCCCACCACACCTCCCCACCACACCTCCCCCAGCACACCTCCCCCACCACACCTCCCCACCACACCTCCCCCACCCACACCTCCCCCAGCACACCTCCCCCAGCACACCTCCCCCACCACACCTCCCCCAGCACACCTCCCCACCACACCTCCCCCACCACACCTCCCCCAGCACACCTCCCCCACCACACCTCCCCACCACACCTCCCCCAGCACACCTCCCCCAGCACACCTCCCCCACCACACCTCCCCCAGCAACCCCTCCCCCACCACACCTCCCCCACCACACCTCCCCCACCACACCCTCCCCACCGCACCTCCCCCAGCACACCTCCCCACCACACCTCCCCCACCACACCTCCCCCCGCACACCTCCCCACCGCACCTCCCCCACCCGCACCTCCCCCAGCACACCTCCCCCAGCACACCTCCCCCACCACACCTCCCCCACCACACCTCCCCCAGCACACCCCTCCCCCACCCCACCTCCCCACCACACCTCCCCACCACTACCTCCCCCCACCGCACCTCCCCCAGCACACCTCCCCACCAGCACCTCCCCCAGCACACCTCCCCACCACACCTCCCCCAGCACACCTCCCCCAGCACACCTCCCCCACCACACCTCCCCACTGCACCTCCCCCACCACACCTCCCCCACCACACCTCCACCAGCACACCTCCCCCACCACACCTCCCCCAGCACACCTCCACCAGCACACCTCCCCACCACACCTCCCCCACCACACCTCCCCCACCACACCTCCCCCAGCACACCTCCCCAGCACACCTCCCCCACCACACCTCCTCCAGCACACCTCCCCCACCACACCTCCTCCAGCACACCTCCCCCACCACACCTCCTCCAGCACACCTCCCCCACCACACCTCCTCCAGCACACCTCCCCCACCACACCTCCCCACCACACCTCCCCCACCACACCTCCCCCACCACACCTCCCCCAGCACACCTCCCCCACCACACCTCCCCACCACACCTCCCCAGCACACCTCCCCCACCGCACCTCCCTCACCACACCTCCCCCACCGCACCTCCCCCAGCACACCTCCCCCACCACACCTCCCCCACCACACCTCCCCCAGCACACCTCCCCACCACACCTCCCCCAGCACACCTCCTCCACCACACCTCCCCACCACACCTCCCCCAGCACACCTCCCCCACCACACCTCCCCCACCACACCTCCCCCAGCACACCTCCCCCACCACACCTCCCCACCACACCTCCCCCAGCACACCTCCCCCAGCACACCTCCCCCAGCACACCTCCTCCAGCACACCTCTCCCACCACACCTCCCCCACCACACCTCCCCCACCACACCTCCTCCAGCACACCTCCCCCAGCACACCTCCCCCAGCACACCTCCCCCACCACACCTCCCCCACCACACCTCCCCACCACACCTCCCCACCACACCTCCCCCAGCACACCTCCCCCACCACACCTCCCCCACCACACCTCCCCCAGCACACCTCCCCCAGCACACCTCCCCCAGCACACCTCCTCCAGCACACCTCCCCCACCACACCTCCCCCAGCACACCTCCCCCAGCACACCTCCTCCAGCACACCTCTCCCACCACACCTCCCCCACCACACCTCCCCCAGCACACCTCCCCCAGCACACCTCCCCCACCACACCTCCTCCAGCACACCTCCCCACCACACCTCCCCCTCCACACCTCCCCCACCACACCTCCTCCAGCAAGGTTCCACCTCCCACATTGCCATCAACTGGGCTGCAAACACTCAGAACATGTGAGTTTATGGGGGATGCCTGATCCAAACTACCACAGCCAGAAAGGCTGGCAGCAGGACTATGAAGCCAAGCTGGTCACATTGTGTTCCGTGAGGAAGCAGAGAACAAAAACTGCTGGTGCTCAGCCAGCTCCCTCCTTTCCATACAGTCCAGGATCCCTCAACCCATGAAATGGTGCTGCCACAGCCAAAGTGGTCTTCCTACCTCAGCCTAACCAAAGGAATCCCTCGCAGATATGTCCCAAGGCTAGCTCCCTAGGTGATTCTAGCTTCTATCACGTTGGCTGTCAGTATAGACTATCATAGTCCCTTTTGTTTTAATGCTTACAAGAAAGAAATGAGGTGTTGTTTTCTCTAGAGAAGCCTGAACCCATGTCATGGGTATGTTCTGTCCTTTTCCTAAGCAATGGTCTCTCCCCTAATGCTCATGTTTAAATCTGTAGTAGGGGCTGGAGAGATGGCTCAGTGGTTAAAGGAGCGTGCTTGCTTGCCAAGCCTGATAGGCCCATCGATTCCCCAGTATCTGTGTAAAGCCAGATGCACAAACTGGTGCATGCATCTGGAGTTCATTTGCAGTGGCTGGAGGCCCTGGGGTGCCCATACTCACTCTTCCTATCTACTTCTTTCTCTGTCTCTCTCTTAAATAAATAAATAAATCTTTATTAAAAAATTCCAAATATGGGCTGGAGAGATGGCTTAGCAGTTAAGCAATTGCCTGTGAAGCCTAAGGACCCCGGTTTGAGGCTCGTTTCCCCAGTACGCACGATAGCCACATGCACAAGGGGGCGCATGCATCTGGAGTTCGTTTGCAGGGGCTGGAGACCCTGGCATGTCCATTCTCTCTCTCTCTCTCTCTCCCTCTTTCTCTGTCTGTCTGTTGCTCTCAAATAAATAAAAATAAACAACAACAATAAACTCCAAATCTGCTTCATACTGAAAAAAGGAGAAGGGAGGGGAAGAGAAGGAAGGAGGGAAGATAATATGGATTAGCTAGCTTTTTTTTTTTTTTTTTTTTTTAAGAAATGATTTAATTGAAAGAGAAAGAAGCAGATAGAAAGAGAATGGCTTTATGTGGGTACTGGGAATTGAGCCTGGGTTGGCAAGTGCCTTATCCACTAAGCCATCTCTCTAGCCCTGTTTAGCTAGGCTTTATTTGAATTAAAGTGCTAAGAAAGGAATAAAGGAGAAAGAAGCAATTCTGAGGATGGAAAAAGATAAAGGTGGCCAGGCATGGTGGCTCATGCCTTTAATCCCACCACTCAGGAGGCCGAGGTAGGAGGATCTGAGACTACAAAATGAATTCCAGGTCAGCCTGGGTTAGCGTGAGCCCCTACCTCGAAACCCTCCCCCCCAAAAAAGTTAGGCTTTTGAAATGACCCTTGGTGTATACATGCTAATCATTAAAATGATGGCTCAGTGGTAACAAGTGCTACTTTTCAAAGCCGTCAGCCCTGGTTTGATTCCCCAGTACGCACATAAAGCCAGATGCATTAAGTAACACAGTGGTTCATCTGGAGCTTGTTTGCAGTGACAAGAGGCCCTGGCATACCCCTACACACACTCTTTCTCTGCACTTGCAAATAAATAAATAAATAAATAATTTTTTAAATCTTAAATAAATATAAAAGTTTATAAATTTTTCCTTTGTTCTTTCCCTTTTGAGCTGAAGATTGAACCTAGGGCTTTGCACACAGCTTACTAAGAACATACCCTGCCTGCACTAACACCTCAAACCTCAAATTTCCTTTTCTCTTTTTTCCTCCTTCCTTATTTTTCTCCCTCCCCCTCCTCCTGTCCCTTCCCCCTTCCTCTCTCAACAGGATCTCATGTATCCCATCCTAACCTGAAACTCACCAGAAATTCAAAGATGAACTTAAGCTTTTTTTGTTTGTTTGTTTTTTGAGGTAGGGTCTCACTGTAGCACAGGCTGACCTGGAACTCTCTATGTAGTCTCAGAGTGGCCTCGAACTCACGGTGATCCTTCTATCCCTGGCTCCCGAGTGCTAGGATTAAAGGTGTGTGCCACCACGCCCTGCTGAACTTAAACATTTTGTCCTCTTGCGTCCACCCTCCAAGTCCTGGGATTGATGACAAGCATGCCCCACCATATCCAGTATGTTCAGTCCTAGGGACAGAATCTAAACTCAGCACCACCACCCCACATACAAGCATACCCTACCCCTAAATTCTCAATGTCACACACACACACGTACACACACACGCACGCACGCACACACAATTTGGGATTGAACCCAGGACCATGCACATGCTAGGCAAGCATTCTATCATTCTCAGCCTGGCCCACATTTGTGTACTTCATATTTCGAGGCAGTCTCACTGGCTGGCCTTGAAATCTCTTTGTAGCCCAGGGAGACCTTGATGTTGCAAGTCCTGTCTCGGGCTTCTGAGAATAGACTGACATTACAGCTTCTATCAATAGACGTGCTTGACTTAAAATTTCAGTTTAACTCCTTGAGAGCCAGATTACAATCTCAGCATTTAAAAGGCTAACATAGGAAGATCACAAGTTGGAGAGCCAATGCTACTTCAAATAACAACAAAACAAACCAAACTGGAGATTTAATTATGTGGAGGAGTATCTACCTAGCATATACAAGACCCTAGATTGGCTGCTCAGCACAGAAAATAGTAATGACAAGGCTGGAGAGATGGCTCCGCAGGTAAGGCACTTGCTTGCAAAGGCTAATCACTTGGGTTCAATTCCCAGTACCTATGTAAAGCCAGATGCACAAAGTAGCACATTCATGCGGAGTTCCTTTGCACTGGCTAGAGGTCCTGTGCTCATTCTCCCTGTATCTTTTCTCTCTCTCTCTCTCTCTCTCTCTCTTTCTCTGCTTGCAAATAAATAAAAATGTTAAAAAGAAGCAGCAGCAGCAGCAGCAGCTGGGTGTGGTGACACACGCCTTTAATCCCAGCACTTGGGAGGCAGAGATAGGATTGCCATGAGTTCAGGACTAGCTGGAGACTACATAGTGAATTCCAGGTCATCCTGGGCTAGAGTGAGACCCTACCTCAAAAAACTGAAGAAAAGAAAAAAGAAAGAAAGCTGGAAGCTGGGCATGCCTTTAATCCCAGCCTTCTGGGGACAGAGGTAGGAGGATCACTGTGAGTTTCAGGTCACTCTGAGGCTACAGAGTGAATTCCAAGTCACCCTGGGCTAGAGCAAGAACCTACCTTGGAAAAAAAATAGCAATGATGATAATAATCATAATAATTGTGCTGGGCATGGTGGTTCACACATAACCCCAGAACTTGGGAGGCAGATTCAAGAGAAGCTCCATGAGTTTGAAACTGTAGTGTTTTCCAGGCCAGCACGAGCTACAGAGTGAGACTCCATTTTAAACAAGACAGGACATTAGGGGCTGGAGAGATGACTTAGTGGTTAAGGTACTTGCTTGCAAAGCCAATTCCCCAGGATCCACATAAGCCAGAGGCACAAGGTGACACATGCGTCTGAAGTTTGTTTGCAGTGGCTAATGGCCCAGGCATGCTCATTCTCTCTCTCAACTTCTTTCTATCTCTCTCAAATAAATAAGTAAAGTTAAAATTAAAAAAAGAAAAACAACAGGGAGCTGGAGAGTTATCTTAGCAGTTAAGATGTTTGCCTGCAAAGCCAAAGGACCTCAGTTCAATTCACCAGAACCCACATAAGCCAGATGCACAACGTGGCACATGTGTTTGGAGTTTGTTTGCAGTGGCTGGAGGCCCTAACGTGCCCATTCTCGTTCTCTCTCTCTCTCTCTCCCTCTTTCTCAAATAAATAAATTAAGATAAAATATTTTTTAAAAAAGGACATTCAATATCTCTAATGTTTAAATATGCCAATTGACTGTCCTAGACAATGTGCTGATAATTGCAATCATAGGATCAGATAATCCTCAGAATAACTGACTTTTTCTCATTGTGTTTTATGTAGGTCAACTTCTTAAAACCACCCCCTACTTTCAACTTCAACGAGTTTTTCTTAAAGTGTATGAACTTCATGAAGTATTATCCCTCTGGTGACGACAAAAGTAAGTACCCTTCGTGGAATGCATCTTTTGCTTCTGCGAGGCATCAGTAAGATCTGCTACCAGTGCCGACAGCTCCGTGACAAGCAGAGACGCTCCTCTGCCCAGCTCTGCTCCTTTATGAGCACATGAAGCGGATCTGCTTCTCATTCTCCTCAACAGCGGCCCTAAGTACAGCTCTCCTCAGACCACCCACCTCTCCTAGACACTGATTCCTTTCCATTTTCCAACCATGCAACTATCTTTGACCTCTAATTAACTGGGACTACATAGTGAA
This sequence comes from Dipus sagitta, assembly GCA_036346955.1. Classification (NCBI taxonomy): domain Eukaryota; kingdom Metazoa; phylum Chordata; class Mammalia; order Rodentia; family Dipodidae; genus Dipus; species Dipus sagitta. The sequence goes on along the minus strand of CM070770.1, from coordinate 294,561,127 downwards.
TTCCAGATTCCTGGGTTAGAGTGAAACCCTACCTTGAAAAAGAAAATATTTTTATTTATTTATTTGAGAGAGAGAATGAGCACACCAGAGCCTCCTTCCACTGCATACAAAATCCAGGCACATGTGTCAGTTTGTGCATCTGGCTTTACGTGGCTCTGGGAGGTGGGCGCTGGGGAACCAAACCCAAGCCAGCAGGCTCCGTAGCAAATGCCCTTAGCAGGGCGTGGTGGCGCACACCTTTAATCCCAGCACTCAGGTGGCAGAGGTAGGAGGATTGCGGTGAGTTTGAGGCCACCATGAAACTACAGAGTGAATTCCAGGTCAGCCTGGGCTAGAGTGAGACCCTACCTCAGGTGTGGGGCAGGGAGAGGGTGGAATAAAAGTAAGTGTCTTTAACTTCTGAGAACCATCCAGCCCCTTTAAAGGCATGCACCACCATGCCTGTCCTGCCCCTTACTTATTTTAGAGAGAGAGACAGAGAGTACGGGTGTACCAGGCCCTCCTGCTACTGCAAGTGAATTCCAGACACATTCACCACTTTGCCCAGCTGACTTTACGTGAGTACTGGGGAATCAAATTGAATCTGGACCAGCAGGCTTTGCAAGCGTCTTTAACTGCTTAGCCATCTCTGTAGCCAACACCTCCTTTTCTTGGGGCGGGGGGTTTTCTGAGGTAGGTTCTGAGGTAGGGTCTCACACTATCTCAGGCTGACCTGGAATTCACTATGTAGTTTCAGGGTGGCCTCAAACTCATGGGGATCCTCCTACCTCTGTCTCCCGAGTGCTGGGATTAAAGGCGTGCGCCACCACGCCTGGCTCAACACCTCCTTTAAAAAAAAAAAATTTATTGAGGGGCTAGAGAGATGGCTTAGTGGTTAAGTGCTTGTCTGTGAAGCCTAAGGACCCTGGTTCGAGTCTCATTTCCCCAGGACCCACATATGCCAGACACACAAGGTGGCACATGCATCTGGAGTTCGTTTGCAGTGGCTGGAGGCCCTGGTGCGCCCATTCTCTCTCTATCTATCTGCCTCTTTCTTTGTCTGTCTGTTGCTCACAAATAAACAAATAAAAATAAACCAAAAAAAAATTATTGAAAGATGGAGCCGGGCATGGTGGCGCACGCCTGTAATCCCAGCACTTGGGAGGCAGAGGTAGGAGGATCGCCATGAGTTCGAGTCTACCCCAATACTACATAGTGAATTCCAGGTCAGCCTGAGCTAGAGTGAAACCCTACCTCGGAAAACTAAAAAGAGAGAGAGATAGAGAAAGGCAGATATATTGAGAGAAAGAATGGGTACACCAGGGCCTTTAGCAACTGCAAATGAACTCTAGACGCATGTGCCACCATGTGCATCTGGCTTATGTGGATACTGGGGAATTGCACCTGGGTCCTTTGGCTTTGCTGGCAAGTGCCTTAACCACTAAGGCATACCTCCAGCCCCTTTCCTTTCTTTTTTTTTTTTTTTTTTTTTTTTTTAATTTTTTGAGGCAGGGTCTCACTCTAGCCCAGGCTGACCTGGAACTCATTTTGTAGTTCAAGCTGGTCTCAAACTCAAGGCAATTCTCCTACCTTAGCCACCTCAGTGATGGGATTAAAGGCATGCGCTACTACGCCCGGCTGAGACAGGGTTTCATATAGCTCACACAAGTCTCAAACCCTCTACTGTATATATATATATTTTTTGAGGTAGGGTCTTACTCTAGCCTAGGTTGACCTCTAACACATATATATCCTCTTACCTCAGCCTCCTGAGTGCTGAGATTAAAGGCATGTGCCACCACACCTGGTTTTGTATATAATTTTTTTGTTCCTTTTAATATATTTTATGTATTGATTTATTTATTTGAGAGAGAGAGAGAGAGAGAGAGAGAGAGAAGGAGGCAGATAGAGAGAGCAAGAATGGGTGCACCACAGTCTCCAGCCATTGCAAATGAACTCCAGATGCATGTGTTACCTTGTATATCTGGTTTCTGTGGGTCCTGGGAATCAAACCTGGGTCCTTAGGCTGTGCAAACAGGTGCCTTTAACTGCTAAGCCACCTCTACAACCCTTGTATATAATTTAAAAAAAGTTTTTTGTTCATTTTTATTTATTTGTTTGAGAGTGACAGACAGAGAGAGAAAGAGGGAGAGAGAGAGAGAGAGAGAGAATGGGCGTGCCAGGGCCTCTAGCCACTACAAACGAACTCCAGACGCGTGCGCCCCCTTGTGCAACCTGCTAACGTGGGTCCTGGAGAATCGAGTCTCAAACTGGGGTCCTTAGGCTTCACAGGCAGGCGCTTAACCACTAAGCCATCTCTCCAGCCCTAATTTTTAAAATTTAAGAATATTAATGAGCTGGGCATGGTGGTGCATATCTTTAATCCCAGTACATGGGAGGCAGAGGTAGGAGACTCATTGTGTGAGTTTGAGACCAGCCTGAGACTACAGAGTACCAGGTCAACCTGGGCCAGAGTGAGACCCTACTGCAAAAAACAAACAAAAAATTTGCTAAATAAGGACATATTTTTTCATACTATTGTACCTATGGTCATTAGTTATATTGTGGCATATTAGAGTTATTATTATTATTATTTACTGGCACTGTGCACAGAATACTGTAAACAAGATCATTGTGGATGATGTCCTTTAGCTGTGGTTTCTACCAGTGTCAGCAGGCTGGGCCACCAGTTGCATAAGCCAAAAAATTAGGAACTGGATCTTTAAATTGTGGGTACTCAGAGACCTAGCAATCTGAGAAGACAGTGGATTAACATCCAAAATCTGTCTTCCCAATCTTTTCTCCTTAGTATTTATTTATTTTGTTTCTTCCAGGAAGGGTCTCACGCTAGCCCAGGCTGACCTGGAATTCACTATATAGTCTCAGGCTGGCATCAAACTCACAGAGATCCTCCTGCCTCTGCCTCCCAAGTGCCTGGATTAAAAGCATGGGTCACCATGCCCTACCCCTTAGCATTTTTATAGGGAGCCAGAACAAAGAAAACGTCAAAAATTCAGTCTTGGGCTGGATAAATGGCTTAATGGTTAAGGCACTTGCCTGCAAAGCCAAAGGACCCAAGTTTGATTCCCCAGGATCCATGTAAGCCAGATGCACAAGGTGGCGCATGTGTGTGGAGTTCCTTTGCAGTGGCTGGTGCGCACATTCTCCCCCCTGCCCCCATGCCTATTTCTCTCTCTCTCCTAAAATAAAATATGTATTTTTTAAATTTAGTCTTGGGGTGAGGAGATGGCTAGGCAGCTACGGGTGCTTGCTTTCAAAATTCTCTTATCCTCTGGCCAAGTGGCTCAGAAATGGGTTCGAATGCATCTAAAGGCCTTGTTTCTACCATCCATGGTACTGGCATTTTTTCTTATCTCCTTTCTCTCTGAAGTAAGGAAGACTTCTCTCTGCATTCCCTCATTATAGCCTGCCTGTTTGGGTGGCAGGAGAAGATTGACATTCTCCAAGGCCATCTAGTATTTCTTTTTTTTTTTTTTTCAATTTTATTTTTATTGGCAAACTTCCATAATTATAGACAATAAACCATGATAATTCCCTTCCCCAGTTTCCCCTTCACAAATCCACTCTCTATCGTATACCCTCTCCCTCTCAATTAGTCTCTCTTTTATTTTAATGTCATCATTTTTTCCTCCTATTATGAGGGTCCTGTGTAGGTGGTACCAGGCATTGTGAAGTCATGGATACCCAGGCCATTTTGTGTCTGGAAGAGCACAGAGTAAGCAGTCCTAGCCTTCATCTCGTTATCTCTAATACAGGAATTTTGGAGTTCCTTGTATTCCATTTTGGGGTGTTCCCAGATCCTTGTCTTATGAATTTGAAGAATGAAATCCACAGACCAGAGGATAAGTTTTTTTTTTTTTTTTTTAAATTTATTTTGAGAGAGAGAGAGAGGGAGAGAGAGAGAGAATGGGCACGCCAGGGCCTTCAGCGGCTGCAAACGAACTCCAGGTGCGCCCCCTTGTGGCACATTGGCAACCTTGCGCGCTTCTGTCACTGTGCTACCTGGAGATTCGAACCTGAGTTTGTAGGCTTCTCCAGCCCCTGAACGATTTATTTTTTATTTCATTTTTCGAGGTAGGGCCTCGCACTAGTCCAGGCTCACCTGGAATTCACTATGTAGTCTCAGGGTAGCCTTGAACTCACGGCGATCCACCTACCTCTGCCTCCCGAGTGCTGGGATTAAAGGCGTGCGCCACCACGCCCGGCTCAGAACGATTTTTTTATAGCTTAAAACTTTAGGAGAAAAAAGAGAAGAGGGGCTTATGCCTAGAATGTAAAAGAAGGAAGCAAGGTGGAGCTCTTTCCCATGGAGACAAGAGGTGATTTCAGAAGCACCACCTCAAGTCTCAAGTCTCAGTTTGTGGATTTTGTTGTTTGTTTTTTTTTTTTTGCTTTTGTTTTTTTGAGGTCGGATCTCACCACTCCAGCCCAGGCAGACCTGGAATTCACTCTGTAGTCTCAGGGTGACCTTAAACTCACAGTGGTCTTCCTACCTCTGCCGCCCAAGTGGAGAATGAAGGCGTGCGCCACCACACCAGGCTCCTTCCCACATTCTGACATGTAGTAAGTGTTATGACCTACATTTCCCCCTACAGGCCCAAGGACAATTCCTGGGCTTAGCCAAGAGAAAACTATTCCCTTTGAGGTCCTATCCCTTAACTGCCTAGCCAAGTTCTGTCTCCTATTATTGCTTTTCCGAGCCTCTGTTTGGTTATCATCTAAACTAATGATTAACTTAGAACAAACCAACCATTACCAGTGTGTATGTGCTGTTTCTTTCATGTGAAATGTGCAGATTCCTCTCTACAAAATAAAGTACAAATGTGCTCTTTTTTTTTGGGAGGGGGGCTTTTTTGAGGTAGGGTCTTGCTCTAGCCCAGGCAGACCTGGAATTCACTATATAGTCTCAGGCTGCCCTCAAACACATAGGATCCTCCTACCTCTGCCTCCCAAGTGCTGGGATTAAAGGCGTGTGCCACCACGCCCGGCACACACAATTTTTTATGATTGCTGTCAGTAAAAAACTAGTCTTAAAAATCCTCTCAGGTTGGATTGATTTCTTAGCAGTTAAAGGCGCTTGCTTGCAAAGCCTGATGACCCAGGTTTTATTTCCCAGTACCCACGTAAACCCAGATACACAAAATGGTTGCGTACATCTGGAGTTCATTTGCAGTGGCAGGAGGTCTTGGCACTCCCATTTCTCTCTCAAATAAGTAATAAGTAAATACAATATATACATGCCTGGCCTAAAATATTCTTTTAATGCTCTCTCAGCTGGGCATGGTGGTGCACGCCTTTAATCCCAGCACTTGGGAGGCAGAGGTAGAAGGATCACCATGAGTTGGAGGCCACCCTGAGACTACATAGTGAATTTCAGGTCAGCCTGGGATAGAGTGAAACCCTACCTCAAAAACAATAAAAATTAAAAATAAACAGTAAAAATGCTCCCTCTTTTCTATTGTTTTGAGATAGGGTCTGACTAGCCCAGGCAGACCTGGAACTCATTCAGTAGCACAGGCTGGCCTTGAACTCACAACAATCCTCCTACCTCTGCCTCCTGAGTGTCAGGATTAAAGGAGTGAGCCACCACATCAGGCTTAAATGGAGATCATTTATAAGAGAAGAAAAAGGCAAGAGAGATGGCTTAGCACTTAAGGTGCTTGCCTATGAAGCCTAAGGATCTCAGTTTGATTCCCAGAACCCACATAAACCAGATGCACAAGGTGACATACGCATCTGAAGTTTGTTTGCAGTGGCAAGAGGTCCTGGCATGCCCATTCTTTCTTTCTCTCCTCTAATAAATAAAAATAGAGTAAAAAAAAGGAAAAAGGAGTATATGTAGTGTATACTATTGAACTTTGTTTTCTATTAAAGTGGCACTATTTGCTAAAGACATTTACTGAACTTCATGCCACTAATGTGTGCTTTGGTCATTTCCATACCATCTGGTGTGGAATCACTTCTTCAGGGGTTCTGCCCAGACAAATCTAATCTTTATGGAAACAAACAAAACTTCTTTGAGCTTCTTATCTTTTCCTAAAAGCTGTTTTTTGGTTTTGTTTTGTTTTGTTTTGTTTTCATCTTTATTTCTTTCTCTCTTTTTTTTGAGGATGGCCTGGAACTCACTCTGTCACCCAAACTGGCCTCAAACTCATGGTGATCCTCCTACCTCAGCCCCTGTGTGCTGGTATTATAGGCCTGAGTCACCATACCAGGCCTAAGACTGTTCATCAAAACCAGAAATGGGCAAGTGTGGTGACACATGCCCATTTATTATCACAACATTTGGGCGATGGAGGCAAGAGAATCAGGAGTTCAAGGTTAGCCAGGGATACATAAGATCCTCTTTACAAGCAAACCTAAACATAAAACCCAGGAGGGCTTGTACATGGCTCAAAACTCTGCCTTACTCACCTCTAGTGACAAGGTTGGACTTTTTGGCCACCCATTATCATCTCATTAGCTACAGCCTAAGGGTGTGGTCCAAGGGGCCTCACCCTGATTCATAAAACCTTGCACATTCCAAGGACTTAGAGGTGAATTCCAGGAGCCTGGAATAAAAGACCCATTACATTCTTTGGTTTACTTCTCCATAACCACTGCTTCCATAATATAAGGGCCTCAGTCTGCCTAAATTCCTTTTCTCCACAATCTGTTCCATGTCATTTCTTCTAGACCTCCAATACTCATAAGTGCTCCAGCCAGGCAAAAGTCTTCACAGTCCTTTAAGGCACTTTGACCATTCTCTGATTCGCTTGCTGTGCTAAGCACATTCTCTCCAATTCTTCTAGTCACATTCTGTTCAAGACCCAGCTAAATTTGTACTTGTGTTGGTGCTGGAGGTAGAGTCAGAGCCTGTACCCTAGCAACTCCTAACAAAGTATGCTTAACCACCTGTCCTCCACAAGCCCATTGCAAGAGTCAAAGTAGGGAGAGAGAGCTGGGGTTGGAGGGGACGAGTGGACTAGAATCAACTAAAATAAACCAAATCTGAAAATCCCAGAATGAATGATACCTAAATTCCTGTATGCCAACTTAAAAAATTAAAAGAATCACATTAATCATGCAAGGCAGAAAAAGGAAATTTATTCAATGTAGTCACATTGGGAATTGGGACAAAGAGATCCAGTGACCATACCTCTAAGTCCATCTGGGGCGAAGAGGGTCTTGATATGAGTTTGCATAGCTAAGCAAGCCTAGCCAAGGTGCCCGGTCTAGCCCATTGTCAAGCCCAGCTTCTCCAAAGGCAACTTCCTTCTTTGGCCAGCACCTGGCTTCTTCTCCAAGCATAAGCTGCTTGGGGAAATTCAGATTTTTGGGTGTCCATTTTTTCAATACTCTGATAGCCAAAGGGAAGGGCACCAGTTTCCTTCCTGCCAGGCTGGTTACACTGTGACCAGCTCCTATTGGTCACTGCTTCCTCTGAGTCCTTTTCTCCTAAGGATAACCTTGAACTTCTCGTCCCACCCCCATGCCCACACCTCCAAAGTGCTGGAATTAGAGGCATGTACTACCTTGCCCTGATGCTTTCATTTGTCTATCTAGCTTTTCTACACATGCATTTGTATTTCTAGAACAACAACAAAGTTCCAGGTTACTTTTTCATTCTTGTGCAGTATTCATTACAGGCATTCACTTTTCAAAGTTATTTTTTTTTTTTTTTTTGGAGGGGAAGGGATAAGAGATAGTTTATTGTGGAGCCAAAAATGAGTGATCATGGCCCAGGAACACAGATTTAGGTTACCACAAATTCCATGTTTCCATGTGTTAACAATTCATGAAGGTTTTATAGTTACAGAATAAAAGAAAGTCATAAATCAAGGCACTTTTCAAATACATTAGCTGACCATCAGGTAGACAGGTCTGGGAATCTCCACCAGAGGGTTTTTTTGTTTGTTTGTTTTGGTTTGGTTTGGTTTAGTTTTTGAGGAAGAGTCTCTCTATCCCAGGCTGACCTAGAATTCACTAGGTAGTCTCAGGCTGGCCTCAAACTCACAGCAACCCTCCTGCCTCAGCCTCCCAAGGCATGTGCCACAATGCCTGGCTTCTTTGCATTATTTTATTCTCTGCTTAAAAAGTGTTCATCATTTATTTTTTCTTTTTAATATTTTATTTTTATTTAGTTTTGAGAAATAGAGAGAGAATAGATGCCCCAGGGCCTCTAGCCACTGAAAATAAATTCCAGGTCCATGCACCATCATGTGCATCTGGCTTATGTGGGTTCTGGGGAAACAAACTTGGGTCCTTAGGCTTCACAGGCAAGTGACTTAACCACTAAGCCATCTCTCCAGCCCATTTCTCTCTAGTTTATTTCTTCAACATCTTTCCCAACAGTACTTATCAGTCTATCCTAGCACATGAAATTGTCATTTTAGTCAAAGGAACCACAGATATTTCTAAGTACAGCTGCCTTTTCCCAGGGGATAAAGTAGCAGGGAAAACAAGGAGAAGAGAAGTGATTTGTCCAGAGTCACTCAGTGAGTTACTAATGCCAAAGGACAAAATTATAGCAATTTAAATTTTTTTTTTTTTTGACTTTTCGAGGTAGGGTGTCACTCTAGCCCAGACTGCCCTGGAATTCCCTATGTAGTCTCAGGGTGGCCTCAAACTCACAGAGACCATGCTACCTCTGCCTCACAGGTGTTGTGATTAAAGGTGTGCACCACCACACCTGGCCATAATTTAACAGTCCTATCAGCTTCATATTGCAACTCCAGAATTGAGCAATACTTCGAGAGAGAGAGAGAGAGAGAGAGAAAGAGAGAGAGAGAGAGAGAGATGGGGTGGGGGAGAATTGGTGAGCAAGGGCCTCAGCCACTACAATCGAACTCCAGACACTTGCACCACCTAGTGGGCACGTGCGACCTTGCATTTGCATCACCTTTGTGTGTCTGGCTAACATGGGATCTGGAGAGTAGAACATGGGTCCTTAGGCTTCTCAAACAAGCACCTTAGCCCCTAAGACCTCTCTCCAACCCAAGGTTAATTTTTTTGTTTGTGTTTTGAGGTAGGGTTTCATCTAGCCCAGGCTGACCAGGATATGTAGACTCACAGTGATCCTCCTACCTGTACCTCCTGAGTGCTGGGATTAAAGGCATGCACCACCACACCCAGCTCCAAGTTTAGTTTTATAGATAGAAGAGGGCTGAAGAATTATAAGGCAGGGACAGAACAATAGAAAAATAAATGATTGAGCTGAATGTGTTGGTTCACACTTATAATTCCAGCACTCAGGAAGCTGAGGCTGGAGGATTGCTATGAGTTCAAAGCTAGTTTTCACTGCATAATGAGTTCCAGGTGAGCCTGAGCTACAAAGACCCTGTCTCAAATAAAACAAAAAGAAATGAAATAAAGAAGTAAAAAAAATAATCACTGCTTGGGTGACTTCAGGTTATCTTTGTGTATAAGGATTAAGGAGTGAGAAGTTCATTACCATGTCAGTTAGAATTGGCTTGTTTGCAAGGCGTGGTGGCACAAGCCTTTAACCCTAGCACTCAGGAGGCAGAGGTAGAAGGATCACCATGAATTTGAGCCCACCCTGAGACTACATAGTGAATTCCAGGTCAGCCTGAGCTAGGGTGAAACCCAACTCAAAAAACAAAAAACAAAACAAAGAACTGGCCTGTTACATCTCTCATCTTAACCAGCTGGATACAGTGTCATATACCTGTAATCCCAGCACTGAGGAGGCAGAGACAGGACTGTCTTTAATTTGAGACCAGCCTTAACTACACATTAAGACCCTGTTTCAAACAAACAAACAAACAAACAAACAAACAAACAAACAAACAAATCAGAGAAATAGCTTAGCTTTGGCCTGGTGACTTGGACTTTCAGCATCAGTGACTCCATTTCAATTTTTAGCCTGATCTGTTGGGACCCTGTTTAGGAGCTCAATTTAAAACAATGCTGCTTAGCCCGAGTTCAGTTCCCCAGTACTCATGTAAAGCCAGATGCACAAAGTGGCACATGTGTTTGAAGTTCATTTGTAGTGGCAAGAGGCCCTGTCATGCCCATACTCTCCCTATAGAATAAATAAATAAAATGACATTTAATGATGTTTGTAAAACAGTCATAGAAGCCAGGTTCCAGAATCTGACTTCTGCTGCTATTTCAACACTGTCATCCTCTGCCCTCTGGTCCTCCTCTTGGTTCGTTCCCATCCCCTTTGACAGGACTTTTGTTTTGTTTTGTTTTTCAAGGTAGGCTCTCACTCTAGCCCAGGCTGACCTGGAATTCACTATGTAGTCTCAGGGTAGCCTTGAACTCATGGTGATCCTCCTACCTCTGCCTCCCAAGTGCTGTGATTAAAGGAGTGCACCACCATGCCTGGCTAGGACTTTTTTTTTGGTAAAGGTTCAGAAAGATTTTATTACAGCTGACAGCTTCAGGAGGGAGAGCTTTAAGAGAAAGGGAGCTTAAGGGAAAGAAGGAAGACAGCTCTTGGCCCAGAAGGCAAGGGAGGGTTTGAGAAGCCCAGAACTTCAGAGGAGGAGGAGGAGGAGGAGGAGGAGGAGGAGGAGGAGGAGGAGGAGGAGGAGGAGGAGAAAACAAAGGCAGCTCCTGTCCATGAGAAGGCAGGAGCAGGGTAAAGCCTGCCTAGAGACCCAGGTTGGAGCCTTTCGTAGGTTCTGGATGGAGGATGAATTGGTCAGCCTGACAGACTTCTGAGTGGAGCCTCAAGAATCTCAATCTTCTAGGAAGGGTGTAACCTGCTCTGAAGGGGACAATAGTCTCTTCTAGAAAGGGGTTTCTTTCTAGGGAGCCACTCAGGTTGAATTCAAGGACAAACATATCTAGGGAGGCAACTCCTCACTTCAAGGACATTACATTCCTTACTTTCATTTTCTGGGACATTGTCACCCCTAAACTGCTTAAATCCCTCCGCCCTCCCTGAAGAAGTAACTCTAACTGCCACAGGAAATCTGGCATAAGGCAATTAAGGCAGTTGGCATATCTGTCCAGTGAGTTTGTCTGTCTAAAGGATGCTGAAAATGCATTGGTGTAGTGCAAAAAGACAGTCCTAGATAAAGTTGTTGGGGAGAGAGAATCAGAAGAGGTAGGGGGAAGTAGGCATTAAGCAAATTGGAGCTCTTTGGAGTTCTTATTCTTACAGACTTTTAGTCCTTGGAGAACACATAAGGGGGCCCAGGTAGCTGCAGTTAGATTGTAACAGGACCATCTAGGCTAACTGTAAGCAAGAGAAGATAAAGTTGGGTCTGGAGAGATGGCTTAATGGTTAAGGCATTTGCCTGCAAAGCCAAAGGTCTTCAGTTCAATTCCTCAGGACCCACATTAGCCAGGTATACAAGGGGGAGCATACATCTGGAGTTTATTTGCAATGGCTGGAGGCCCTGGTGCTCTCTCTCTTTCTCTCTTAAATAAATAAATAAATAAAATATTTTAAGGAAAGAAGATAAAGTTAAAACAGCAGCTGAGTATACAATGTCCAAAAGTTAACATAGTTACTATTGTCAGAGATGACAGGCATAGTTCTCTTTCATCATGAAGATCTAGAAATCCATTTTTAAAACTGTTCACAGAATGGCACAGTGGTGTCTGTGGTCTGAGATCTGTTCTTATAAATTTTATAGGGCAGATGAGACATTAGCAGAATTATCAAAACAAAACAAAACAAAAGGCCTGCCAGGTGTGGTGGTGCACGCCTTCAATCCCAACACTCCAGAGGCAGGGGTAGGAGAATTGCTGTAAATTTGAGGCCAGCCTAGGACTATAAGGTGAGTTCTAGGTCAGCCTGGGCTCAAGTGAGACCCTATCTCAAGCTACCACCCACTTCAAAATACAAGGCTGCAGACATGGTTCAGCAGTTAAAGGCACTTTCTTGCTAAGCCTAATGACCTGGGTTTGATTCTCCAATTGTAGTTAGCTTCACGTTGCTGATGCAAAAACAGCTGGTGGGATGAAGGTATTTGTTTTGACTTAAGACTTGAGGGGAAGCTCCATAATGGTGGGGGAAACTGTGGCATGAGCAGAAGCTTGACATCACCTCCTGGCATACATCAGGTGGACAATAGCAGCAGGAAAGTGTGCCAAACACTGGCAAGGGGAGGCTGGCTATAACACTCATAAACCCACCCCAACAATACACTGCTTCCAGGAGACTCCAATTCCCAAATTGCCGCTAGTTGGGGACCTAGCACTCAGAACACATGCATTATTCTCAGGTTAGACTGTTCTTTTTTTATTTTTTCCCCCAAGGTAGGGTCTCACTCTAGCTCAGCTTGACTTGGAATTCACTGTGTAGTCTCAGGGTGGCCTCAAACTCACGGTGATCCTCCTAACTCTGCCTCCCGAGTGCTGGGATTAAAGGCATGCGCCACCATGACTGGTTAAGACTGTTCTTGCTGAGTGCTTAAGACCAAGCAGGTAGGCCTTTGGCAAGACTTTCTGATCAAGTCCATGGGTGAAAATCTTCCCAAGTTCCACAGTATGTTGACAATTAGATCAGGGTGTTGAGCTATATGTAACTGCATTTAGGGAAGCTCAAAACCTGTAAGAACCCCTCTTCAGACTCCCTTGGCCCTTTTTGGCCAGTAACTGTCCCAGGATCTACTGACTGAACTGTTACAAACACTGCCCCAAGGAGTAGGAATGGGAAGGGTTTTGAGCCTAGTGCAGCTGAGCCAAACTCCCTTCTTTTTTTTTTCCCTCTTCTATTTTATTTTATTTTATTTTTGAGGTAGGGTCTTCCTATAGCCCAGGCTGACCCAGAATTCACTATGTAGTCTCAGGGTGGCCTTGAACTCAACAATGATTGTCTTACCTCTGCTTCCCAAGTGCTGGGGTTAAAAGTGTGCACCACCTAGCTTTATTTTATTTTATTTTTTTTATTGACAACTTCCATGATTGTAAACAATATCCATGGTAATGCCCCCCCCACTTCCCCCCTTTGAAACTCTACTCTCCATCTTATCACCTCCCCCTCTCAATCAGTCTCTCTTTTATTTTGATGTCATGATCTTTTCCTCTTCTTATGATGGTCTTGTGTAGGTAGTGTCAGGCACTGTGAGGTCATGGGTATCCAGGCCATTTTGTGTCTGGAGGAGCTTGTTGTAAGGAGTCCTACCCTTCCTTTGGCTCTTACATTCTTTCCACCACCTCTTCCACAATGGACGCTGAGCCTTGGGAGGTGTGGTAGAGATATTGCAGTGCTGAGCACTCCTCTGTCACTTCTTCTCAGCACCATGGTGCCTTCTGAGTCATCCCTAGGTCACTGCCAGCTGAAAAGAGAAGCTTTTCTAACCAAAAGTGAGAGTAGCATTAATATAAAGGTACGAACATTAAGAGAAGTGCTTCCTGGGCTGTTTGGTGCAAGCCCGCTCGCTAAGCGCACTCTCCTTCTGCCCTCTTAGACTTGCTGAGGCTTGCATGCATGCTGGACTCGAATCACGGCCTGGAGCTGTCCCTTGCAGAAGTATGTGATGGAAATCATCTTGAAGCAGGTATATTCATACTTGAATTTGTTGGCTTTTGGAGTATTAGGGACCTTGGACAACAAGAAAGATTAATAACAAACGGCAGGGCATGGTGATTCATACCTATAATTCATACCTATAATCCCAGAAGGGGATCCAGCGCAAGCCTGGGGCTACCCAGTGAGTTCCAGGTCAGCCTGGGCAAAGGGAAACCCATTTCCAAAAGAAAAAAACAAGAAAGAAAGAAATTAATAACAAACAAATAAATAAATGAATAAATAAAGACAGAAGCTAGTGAAAGCAAATTGCATTCTTATTAATTTAAAATAGTTCCAGACTGGCCTGGAACTCCCTATGTAGTTCAGGTGGCGGCCTACAGTTTTGTGATCCTCCTACCTCAGTCCCCTGAGTGCTGGGATTTAAGGCAATATTTCTAAGACTTCAATGAATTTGGAACAAAAGTCTGGCTTAGAATTAAGTGCAAAAGGCTGGGCTGAACTCTGGTCATTAGGGCTGGGATTATAGACATGAGCTACCTCGCCTGAGCTAAATGCAAGTGACAGTGGCCCAGAAGCATGGATTCAGGTTGTCTCTAGTAACATGTTCCAATGTGGAACAGTTACCTGAACTTTCATGGTTATAGAGCAGAAGAAAGTCATAAATCAAGGCGTTTTTAAAAAATATACTGGAGGGCGCATCAGTTAAGTGGGTTATAGTAAAATGGGGGAATCTCTGCTGTCAGCCTCAGATGCTACCTGAGAACATGCTTAGCTTTTGGGTTGAAGGAAGATAGAAGATGCTTAATACACTAAACTTTTACCCAGTAGTTGAAAGATGTTACGTAAGACTCAGAGGTGAACACTAATAAATCAATAAAGGGCTTTTAGGGTCCTACAGATAATTTTGGCTCTGGATCTGTGACATTCCAACTCATTTCTTTTTGTTTTGTTTAGCTTTGCTTTGTTTTGCTTTTTTTTTCTCTTTTTTGAAGAAGGATCTCACTCTAGCCCAGGCTGACCTGACACTCACTCTGTAGCCCAGGCAGGCCTTGAACTATGACCACCCTGTCTCATCCTCCAGAGTAGCTAGAATTATAGGCCTGTGTTACCCAGCCCAGCTTTATTCATTATGTGAAGGAATAGTACCCCCTATACACACACACATGCACACATACCAAATTAGATAGATAAAAGAGTGAGGAAAGAGAGAGAGAGAGAAAGAAAGGAGAAAGAAATTGGTAGATGGAGTATTGGAATGGAACTGTGGAAATTTGGGTTCTAGCCCAGTGTGGTTGTGCACATCTTTGATCTTAGCAGTCAAGAGGCAGAGGTAGGAGGCTCACTGTGAGTTTGAGGCCACCCTGAGACTACATAGTGAATTCCAGGTCAGCCTGGGCTACAGTGAGACCCTACCTCGATAAAAAAAAAAAAAAAAAGAAAAAAAAAACAAGGGGGGGGGGGGAAATGAGAATTCTGGGGTGTGAACTACAAAAAAAGAAATAAATAAAAAAAGAAATACAAAAGAAAAAAAAAGTTCCAGAAGACACCAGGCCATCAAACTATAAGGTTGAATCACATAGCACATTATTCTCACCCTTAGACTAAAAACAGGAGATCCAAAAGAATAGTAGGTCTCCTGGGAAGGTTCATATTGGAATGATTCATTCCATTGCTGGGGTAATGGAACAGTTGCTGGCCAAAACTAAGCAGGTATGTAAACCTCCACTGGAAGGTGCATGTGTGTGTTGCTGGGGATCAGTGGAGAGATTTGATTAGTGCGTTCCATTTTCATCTGCTAAGTTTATATTTTATTTCCATTCATTTACTTATTTATTGGTTTTTCAAGATAGAGTCTCACTCTATCACAGTCTGACCTGAAATTCACTAAGTATTTTCAGACTGACCTCAAACTCATAGAGCTCAATCCTCCTGCCTCTGCCCTCCGAGTGCTGAGATTAAAGGTGTGCACCACCACACCCACCTTTTATTTTGTAATTTTTAAATTTTATTTATTTATTTCAGAGAGAGTGAGTATGAGCATGCCAGGGCCTTCTGCCACTGCAAACAAACTCCAGACACATGCCCCACTTTGTGCATCTGGCTTTACATGGGTACTAGGAATCAAATCCAGGTTGTCAGGCTTTGCAAGTGAGTGCCTTTAACCTCTGAGCCATCTCTCCAGCCCCTCTCAACTGTTCCCTTCAGACTGGATGGCTCTGCTGTGATGTACCTATTGTGATAACTTTAGCTTTCTCAGAGTCTCAAACATCTACTTTCCTCCTGGTAATAATTTTGGGTTATGGGGGGTCGGCTGGCGTTGGGCTCTCAAGGATACAAACTGCAGAAAGTGTCCCTCTCCCTTGCAGATTGATGACAGACAGCTTCAGGGCTATTTGTCTGAGCTTCGTCCAGTGACCATTGTGTTTGTGAACTTGATGTTTAATGACCAAGACAAAGCAGAAGTCATAGGCTCGGCCATCCAAGACGCCTGTGTGCACATCTCTTCTGTCCTGAAGGTCTTTCGAGGCCAGATCAATAAGGTCTTCATGTTTGATAAGGTAAGTGTGAGCTACAGGAGTAGGAAATCTGCCAGTAGTGGAAAGGTAACACTTAGAGCCAGGCACATTGGTGAGATAGAGAGGGTGGGCAACTGGAACTCTAGCTTAGAAAGTTATCTTTATTAAAAAGAGAGAGAGAGAGAGAGAGAGAGAGAGAGAAGCCAGGCATGGTGGTGCACGCCTTTAATCCCAGAACACCGGAAGCAGAGGTAGGAGGATTGCTGTGAGTTCAAGGCCACCCTGAGACTACGTAGTGAATTCCAGGTCAGTCTGAATTAGAGTGAGACCCTACCTCGAAAAACCAAAAAAAAAAAAAAAAAAAAAGAAAAGAAAAAGAAAAACAAAAAAAGGGGAGAGGAGCTGGAGAGATGGTTTAGAGGTTAAGGCACTTGCTTGCAAAGCCAAAAGTCCCAGGTTAAATTCTCCAGGACCCACATAAGCCAGATGCACAAGCGGGGGTGGGGGTAACACGCATCTGGTGTTCAGTTGCAGTGGCTGGGGGCCCTGGCATGCCCATTCTCTCTCTGTCTCTCTCTCTCTCTACCTATCTCTCTCTCTCAAATAAATAAATATAAATAAAAATATTAACAATAATAAAAGGTCTGGGCTAGAGAAATGGCTTAGTGGTTAAGGCATTTGCCTGCAAAGTCAAAGGACACAGGTTCAATTCCCCAGAATCCATGTAAGCCAGATACACAAGGTGGCAAATGCATCTGGAGTTCATTTGCAGTGGCTAGAGGACCTAGCAAGCTTGTACTTGCTCTTTCTCTTTCCCTCCCTCCCTCCCTCTCTCTCTCTCTCTCTCTCTCTCTCCCTCTTTCTCTCTCAAAAACAAAGAAAATAGGGGCCTGGAGAGATGGCTTAGCAGTTAAGGCATTTGCCTGCAAAGCCAAAAATCCCGGTTCAATCATCCAGGCCCCACATAAGCCAGATGCACAAGGGGGTGCTTGTGTCTGGAGTTAGTTTGCAGTGGCTGGAGGCCCTGGCGTGCCCATTCTCTCTCTCTCTATCTCTCTCTCAAATAAAGAAATTTTTTTAAAAAAGAAAATATTTTTTTAAAGATTTTTAAAAATTTATTTATTTATTTGAGAGAGAGAAAATGTGCATGCCAGGGCCTCTAGCCATTGTAAACAAACTCCAGATGCACGTGCCACCTTGTGCATCTGGCTTTACTTGGGTACTGGGGAATTGAAATCCCACCTTTAGGATTTGTAGGAAAGCGCCTTAACTGCTGAGCCATCTCTGCAGTCCCTGAAAAGATTTTTAATATGTATAATAGTGATGATTTTTTGAGACAGGATCTCATGTAGCTCAGGTTGGCTTAAAACTTGCTATATAGCTAAGGCTAGCCTTGAACTCCTGGTCTTTCTGCCTCCATCTCCCAGGAGTGTACCACCAGACACAGCTATATTAATTCATTAACATAATTATTTTAAAAGGGAGGAACAGGTATATATACCTAAGTACTATATATATATACACACACATACATGATGATAAATTGAAGTTTATAAAGTGAAATTGACTTATCAAAGTTTCTTCAGTTGGGAACAGGCTTATGAATACTGAAGACTCCCTTCCTCCCCTTTCTCTGTCTCTCTTGGCTGACGGAACATAGGGCCCCATGCATGCTCAGCACATGCTCTACCACTGAGCTATACTTCTGGCTGAAGACACTGAATTTCTGATTCCAGAGCTGGTGTTTTTTCCATAGCTTTGTGCTGCTTCTTAGAGTTACATTTTGTGCCTCGAAGGAAGCTTAAGACCTTGGCCACAGGAGAGCAGACAGAAGAGTGCATACAAATAGCTTAGCCCAGCACACTATGTCTGGAGCAAAAGTCAGCCCATGCAAGGCTCAGGCCCTAATATTGATGTTGCGCTAGAAGTCACACGGTTTGCTGCAAATAGAATAGGTGACAGAGGGCTGGAGAGATGGCTCAGAGGTTAAGGTACTTGCCTGCCAAAGCCTAATGACCCAAGTTCAATTGCCCCAGTACCAGATGCACAGAGAGGCGTGTGCATGTAGAGTTTGTTTGTGGTGGCTGGAGGTCCTGGTGCATCCATTCTCTCTCTCTCTTTCTCTCTCTCTCTCTCTCTTTCTGCTTGCAAATAAATATAAAAATAAATATTTTTTTAAAAGGCCAGAAAATGGGTGACAGAGAAACCAGGATAAAACCTGAGTCAGAAAGTGAAAATCTCTGTGACCCGCTGTGGGGGCTTCTGGCAGGTCCAGATTGAAGCTCTGGTTTACTGGCTGTTTGCCCATTGTCTCCCTCACAGGGATGTTCCTTCCTCTGTGTCTTTGGTTTCCCTGGGGAAAAAGCCCCTGATGAGATCACTCATGCTTTGGAAAGTGCTGTGGATATATTTGACTTCTGCTCTCAGGTCCACAAAATCCGGTGAGTACTTACCCCAATCCTACCTCCTGATCCCTGACCCCTTTAAAGGAAAAGGGGGGATAGGTACAAAGAACAGAAGAGGAGGAGAAGAGTTAAGAACTTAGTTCTGGGCTAGAGAAGATGGCTCAGCAGTTAAGGTGCTCTTGCAAAGCCTGACAGCCCAGGTTTGATCCCCACTTCCCGGGTAAGCCCAGATGCACAAAGTGGTACTTGCATCTGAAGTTCATTAGCAGGGGCTGGAGGCCCTGGTGCACCTATTCTTTCTCTCTCTCTCTCTCTCTCTCTCTCTCTCTCTCTCTCTGCTTGCAAATAAATGAATATTTAAAATTTTTCATTTATTTATTTTTTAAAATTTTTATTATTGAAGCCGGGCGTGGTGGCGCACGCCTTTAACCCCAGCACTCAAGAGGCAGAGGTAGGAGGATCGCTGTGAGTTCAAGGCCACCCTGAGACTACAGAGGGAATTCCAGGTCAGCCTGAGCTAGAGTGAGACCCTACCTTGAAACACCCCCACCTTTTTTTGGTATTGAGAACTTCCATAATTATAGACAATAAACCATGATAATTCCCTCACCTCACCTACTTTCCCCTTCACAGCTCCACTATCATGTCCTTTCTTCCTCTCAATCAGTCTCTCTTTTATTTTGATATCATCTTTTCCTCCTTTTATGATGGGCTTGTGTAGGTAGTGCCAGGCACTGTGAGGTCATGGATATCCAGGCCATTTTGTGAATGGAGGAGTGCATTGGAAGGAGTCCTACCCTTCCTTTGGCTCTTACATTCTTTCTGTCACCTTTTCTGAAATGGACCCTGAGCCTTGGAAGGTGTGATAGAGATGTTTCAGTGCTGAACACTCCTCTGTCACTTCTTCTCAGCACTATGGTGCCTTTTGAATCATCCCAGAGGTCAGTCCCATCTGAGAAGAGAAGCTTCTCTAACCAAAAGTGAGAGTAACATTAGCATATGGGTATGTACATTAAGAGAAGTACTTACCAGGCAGTTAGGTGAGCATAATATATGCATTTAGCCAGACACCAGCAGGCGTTACACCCCTAGAGCTCATGACTTCCCCCGTCATAGGTTTTCAGTATCAGGCATGTATTCCCTCCCATGGAGGGGGCCTCCAATCCAATTAGAGAGCAGTTGGTTTCCCCTCATAATAGACATGCCACTCTTGCACCTATTGTCTCCTTTGGCCTGACTGGCCTATCTTAAGGTTTGCAGTGTCCACTGTTGTTTATCTCCACTGATGACTTCTGTCACTTCCATGCAGCTGTATGAAGTATAGCTTTTTCCAGCTTTCTGTCAGCTAGTCTACATGGAGATTTCCAGCTCAGTTCCAGGAGGATTTCGCAGTGACCTTGCAGCCCAAGTATGTAGAGTCTTCAGCAATAGGGTCTTACCATCTATTCCTGGTGGGAAACCAAGAGCCTTGGCAATAGCCTATAATATTTTGAGGACACCGGGGACCACCCTGGCCAACAACTCACTGGAAGGTATCCCATCCCTGGCACTGAATATTTTCGAGTAATAATCTATGGCTTCTGGGTGTTCCATTGTCCAAAAAGTAGGTTTCCATATGACTTATTCATGCCTTCTTAGATTTCAATTAACCCTCTCCCCTACCTTTACTTAATCTCTTCCCCTGACTTCATTTATTTATTGAGAGAGAGGTAGATAGTGTGTGTGTGTGTGTGTGTGAGAGAGAGAGAGAGAGAGAGAAAGAGACAGGGAGAGAGAATATGGGTGTGCCAGGGCTTCCAGCCACTGCAAACAAGCTCCAGGTGTGTGTGCCACCTTGTGCATCTGGCTTACATGGGTCCTGGGGAATTGAACCTGGGTTCTTTGGCTTTACAGGCAAGTGCCTTAACTACTAAGCCATCTCTCCAGTTTTTTAAAAAATTTCTAAACCCTCTGGTTGTGGTGGCACATGCCTTTAATGCCAGCACTCGGGAGGCAGAGGTAAGAGGATTGCTGTGACTTCAAGGCCACAGACTATGTAGTGATTTCCTGAGCTAGAGAGTGAGACCCTACCTTGGAAAAGAAAAATTCTAAACCTCTTTAAAAAAAAAATAAGAACTTTGTTCTGTGACTCAAACTTTTCCTCTTCCACATCTCCAGGCCATGAATAATGCTCTGAACTGGTTACAAAGAATAGAATTATTTGTGGGAATTCCTTTCCCTCACCTTCCTCTCCTAGACATCATCTCCCCACCCTTAACAATTTTTCTATGTCCATTAACCTTTTTTTGTTTTTCAAGATAGGGTTTCGCTCTAGCCCACGCTGACCTGGAATTCACTATGTAGTCCCAGGCTGGCTTCAAACTCATAGCTATCCTCCTACCTCTGCCTCCCAAGTGCTTGGATTAAAGGGATGTGCCACCAAGCATGACTTCCTATTAACCTTTTTTTTTTTTTTTTAATTTGTTTATTTGAGAGAGAGAGAACATCCCAGGGCCTTCAGGCCTGCAAATGAACTCCAGATGCATGTACCACCTTGTGCATCTGGCTTAAGTGGGTCCTGGGGAATTGAACCTGGGTTCTTTGGCTTTGCTTAACTGCTTAACCATTTCTATGCGTTTTTCCAGCTCCGTTATCTTTTTTTTTTTTTTTTGGTCTCTTTTTTATTTTTTTTAGGTAGGGTCTCACTCTAGCCCAGGTTGACCTTAAACTCACTCTGTAGTTCTAGGCTGGCCTCAAACTCATGACATCATGTCACTCCTCCTGCCTCTACCTTCTGAGTGCTGGGATTGAACACCCAGCTTTCCATTAACTTTTTTTTTGTTTGTTTTTGTTTTTATTTTTGTTTCTCAAGGCAAGGTCTCACTCCAGCCCAGGTTGACCTGAAATTCACTATGTAGTCTCAGGTGGCATCAAACTCACGGTGATCCTCCTACCTCTGCCTCCTGAGTGCTGGGACTAAAGGCGTGCACCACCACACCTGGCTCCATTAACGATTTAACACTTTTATTTATTTACTTATTTGAGAGAAAAAGGAAGTTAGAGAGAGACAAAGAAAGAATAGGCATACCAGGGCAAACGAACTCCAGACACATGCACCACCCTGTGCGTCTGTCTTACATGGGTACTGGGGAATTGAACCTGGGTCCTTAGGTTTTGCTAGCAAGTGCCTTAACTGCTAAGCCATCTCTCTAGCCCCAACTTTTAACCATTCTCCCTCAAAACTTTCTCCCTGTCCCCAGCACTGTCTCCATTGGCATAGCCAGTGGGGTTGTCTTCTGTGGGATCGTTGGACACACTGTGAGGCATGAGTACACAGGTGCGTGAGGCCGTTTTATTTCCACTTTTCTTTCAGTATTTGCCGGTAGGCTTTGTAGGAGGGGGCAAAAAGTAAGTGAAATGTGGGAGTCTTCCAGATGGAGCCAAGCCATGTGGCTTTGTCCCTTGATTGTTCCATGCTTGGGCAGTGTCCATTTCTGAAGCTTTGTATGGTGATGAGAAGTAGAAGTCCACTGAATGAATCTTCATTTGATAATTTCATTATTTTATTTATTTATTTTGAGGTAAGGTCTCATTCCAGTCCTGAATAACCTGGAACTCATTTTGTAGTTCCAGGCTGGCCTCAAAGTCACAGCAATCCTCCTATCTCCATCTCTTTTTAAAAAATATTTTATATTTATTTATTTATTTATTTATTTATTTATTTAACAGAGAAAGAAGGAGACAAAGAGAGAGAGAGAGAGAGAGAGAGAGAGAGAGAGAGAGAGAGAGAATGGGCATGCCAGGGCCTCCAGCCACTACAAACGAACTCCAAACATGTGTGCCCCCTCGTGCATCTGGCTAATGTGGGTCCTGGGGAATCGAACCTGGGTCCTTTGGCTTTGCAGGCAAACGCCTTAACCACTAAGCCATCCCTCTGGCTCCTATCTCCACCTCTTGATTGATAGAATTAAAGGCATGCACCATCATGCCTGGCTTGTTTTATTTTTAAAATTAGTTTATTATTTATTTGCAAGGAGAGAAAGAGAAGAAAAGAGTGAGAGAGAAAAAAATGGGTGTTCCACAGCCTCTTGACCCTGAAAACTAACTCCAGATGCATGTACCACTTTGTGCATCTGGCTTACGTGGGTAATAGGGAATTGCTCCTGGGCTGTCAGGCTTTGCAAAGGAGCTCATGTAACTGCTGAGACAATCTCTCCAGCTCCTCTTTGTTGTTTTATTTTGAGACAGCATCTCATTCTGTAGCCCAGGGTTGGCTACTCACCAAGACAATTTAATCAGTAGAGATGAGTGGTGCTGAAATAAGAAAGAGAGGTCACACCCAGAAGGAACAGGGAACTGGCATCTAAGTCCCATCTTGAAGGTACTGATAACCCTGGATCCCACAGAGAAGAACTAAGGGCCGGGAGCAAAACATGTATCAAGTCAGGTCATATTGGCTAAACCATGATCTGTTTGAGCTCAGGCTTTACATCTGGTGCCAGGGACACTGTTATTTCCTTTTCTTTTTAAAAATATTTTATTTTTATTTATTTATTAGAGAGAGAAGGAGAGAATAGGCACACCAGGGCCTCTAGCCACTGTAAACCAACTCCAGATTCATGTGCCACCTTGTGCATCTGGGTTATATAGATTCTGGGGAATCCAACCTGGATCCTTAAGTACTTAGGCTTTGCAGGTGAGCACCTTAACCACTAAGCCATCTCCCCAGCCCCTCTGTTATTTCTTTCTTTCTTTCTTTCTTTTTTTTTTTTTCGAGGTAGGGTCTCACTCTAGCCCAGACTGACCTGGAATTTACTACGTAGTCTCAGGGTGGCCTCAAACTCTTGGTGATCCTCCTACCTCTGCCTCCCAAGTGCTGGGATTAAAGGCATATGCCACCATGCCTGGTCCTCACTGTTATTTCTTTTATAAAGTTTTTAAATTTTTTATTTTTCATATATTTATTTGAGAGAGAGAAGGAGAAAAAAAGAGGCAGATAGAGAATGGGAACATCAGGGCTTCCAACCACTGCAAAGGAACTCCAGATGCTTGCACCCCCTTGTGCATCTGGTTTACGTGGGTCCTGGGGAATCGAATCTGGGTCCTTTGGCTTTGCAGGCAAACGCCTTAAGTGCTACACCATCTCTCCAGCCCCCTACTCTTATTTCTTGAGAGGGCAAGTTTGGTTCCTATCATGAGACAATGGCTTATAGACCTTTGCTTTTCTGAAATTTGAGATAAATTGGAGAGAAATGACTCAAAGAGAAAGAAGTTAGAGACAAAACGATAGTTATGATAAAGACTGGCATGTTAGTTTAACTTTCCACTGCCGTTTCAAAATACCTGGGAAAACAGTGTAAGGGAAGTGCTGTGGTTTGGGTACAAGATGCGTCCCACAGGCTCATGGGCTTGAACACTTGGTCCCCAGTTGGTGATGCTGCTTAGGAAAGTTGTGGAACTTTTAGGACTTTGGCCTAGCTAGCAGAAGTAGGCCACTGAGGGTTCCAGGCCAGCCTGGGCTATAAAATGAAACTCTATATCAACACAAACAGATAAACAAAGAAAGAAATCACCAAATGAAGGTTCATTCAGCATGCGTGCACATTTCTGTGCCTCATTTAGCGTCAGCACTTCTAGACCAACTTAGTGCTTGTCCGCTTCTTCACAGATGACCAACTACTCCTTTCCAAGAGCCCTCGGGCCTGCTGTCATCCCCCTTATAAAACCCTCTCCACACTTGAGGCCCTCTCACCCCTAAGAAGATTGTCCTCTTGGTCTCTCAGGCAAGGCAGAAAATTTCTAATGGCAAAGCCTCCAGCTAAACTCATGTGCCATTCATGAAATGCAAACGTAAGGCAAAATGCTATTTGAGGATACTCCTCAGAGTACAAGGAGTCTGACAGCCCTTCCCCCACTCTGTGACTTTTCCTCTGCTACAGTCATTGGTCGGAAAGTGAACATAGCCGCCAGGATGATGATGTACTACCCGGGCATCGTGACCTGCGACTCCGTCACCTACAACGGCAGCAACCTGCCAGCCTACTTTTTCAAAGAGCTTCCAAAGAAAGCTATGAAAGGTGTTGCAGATTGCGGACCGATCTATCAGTGTTTGGGCCTCAATGAGAAAGTGTGAGTGTTGGTACTGACACTGCGTTATTTCCTGGGAAAGCAGTGGGCGCCCCCTTCGAGATTCACAACCATTTCGTGAACCTGAAATCCATTCCTTCCAAGACCTGGGCCCAGACTTCAGACCTCTTTCGGCTTTCTTCCACTCTTGGTATTAGAACATGACGGAAGAGCTCACTCTCCTCACAGGCCTGAGAAGCAGAGGCTGGGTCTTTAGAGGTCGTGCCAACAGACCAGGGAATCCCATTCGACACCCAGAGGAACCCCACCGGCTTAAGTTAAATACCCACTGAGATGCCAACTGTATGCACAGCATTGAGAGGGTTAAAAGAGGGGATTGTTCCTTTTTGTAGGTAGTTAGCTAGTAAAATACAGTTAGTGAAATACAGCTTAGATGTGTGGACGTCACTCACAATCTCTCAGTAGCTTCTAATCACTCTTTCAAATTCATTGTGATGACAAACAAGATGGCCACTTGCCTGTCCCAGGTCATGTCTTCCTGTACCCCTCCTCCGGGGTGTTCAAGTGAATTGTCTTCACCAACACCACCCCACCACACGCATACATTCCACTGCTGAAACCTAGTTTAGGAGGGTGGCTCTGTATTCCCCCACCCCGTCTCACATTGCACATCAAAGCCCTTTGCACCTTTGTGTAACTCTATAGCACATGCTTCCAGTAGACTATTTATTCATCATACCGTCTCACTTTTTTTCTTTAAATTTTGGTGCTAGGAATGTAACGCAGGGCTCCATACATGCTACTGTGCTCTACCACTAAGTGATTCCCTGTCCCCTTTATCACAGTTACTAATGAAATGCTTTGCACTGAATATATTGTGAGCTCTGCAAGGACACTGGTTATATTTTGCTCATTTTTTTTTTCTTTTAGGTAGGGTCTCATTCTAGCCAAGACTGACATGGAATTCACTATGTAGTCTCAAGGTGGCCTCAAACTCATGGCAACTCTCCTATCTCGGCCTCCTGAGTGCTGGGATTAAAGACATGCACCACAATGCCCAGCCTATGTTTTGCTCATTTTTATATCCCCAGTGCTTGGAGTATAGCTGGCCCAAACAATGATGTCTAAATGAACGGGTGCATGAATGACCAGCATGGAGAATAGAAAATTGTTACTTAATGAGCAGACTGGAATCTAGGTATTAAAGGATCAGATGACAGAACCACGGTTGCAGTTCGTTCAGGGAGACTTTAC
The DNA here is from genome assembly GCA_036346955.1 of Dipus sagitta. Lineage (NCBI taxonomy): Eukaryota > Metazoa > Chordata > Mammalia > Rodentia > Dipodidae > Dipus > Dipus sagitta. The sequence goes on along the minus strand of CM070770.1, from coordinate 294,535,451 downwards.
TATTCCCTTTTATATTCCTGGGGCTTGGTACTCTGCCTGGCACACACAGGTCTTCATAAAATGCTTAGAAGCTAAATGATTGGGTAATGATAATTTTTAAAAAATATTTTATTTTTATTTATTTGAGAGAGATAGAAAGACAGAATGGGCATGCCAGGGCCTCTAGCCACTGTAAACAAACTCTAGATCCATGTGCCACCATGTGCATCTGGCTTACATAGGATCTGGGGAATCAAACCTGGGTACTTAGGCTTCAAAGACAAACATATTAACAGCAAAGCCAGCTCTCCAGCTGCGGTAATGATAATTTTTGGTCATTATTTATTATATGGGCACTTTATCTCAAAATGTACAATTTATTCTTTTTTTTTTTTTTTTTTTGGTTTTTTTGAGATAGGGTCTCACTCTAGCCCCAGATGATCTGGAACTCACTCTGTAGTCCAAACTGGCCTCTAATTCATGGTGATCCTCCTACCTCAGCCTCCTGAGTGCTGCGTCTAAAAGCATGTGCCATCATGCTCGAGGTTTTCTAAATCTAAAGCAATGTTTTTGTGTTTTTTTTTTGTTTTGTTTTGTTTTTTTTGGTGGGCATTTTTTTGAGGTAGCGTCTCACTCTAGCCCAGGCTGACCTAGAATTTACTCTGTAGTCTCAGGGTGGCATTGAACTCATGGCGATCCTCCTACCTAGGCCTCCCAAGTGCTGGGGATTAAAGGCATGCTCCACCACGCCCAGCCTAAATCAGTGATGTTAAGTGGTTGATGGTCGTGCCTCTAGTAAGCAATGGCACCAAGAGCAGACAGCCACAGCAATGCCACACTGAAGACATCCACGACCATCAGTGGTATGAAACAACAAACACTTATTTTGCAGTACTGGGGATCAAACCCAGGGCCTTGCTCATGTCAGACAAGCACTCCACCACTAAGCTACATTCCCAGGACAATACACATTCATTTATTTCATTTAGGGGACAGTTGATGGTGGCTACATTTGGCTGACCTCACCTAAGCTTATGTTCCTATAACCAAGGCTCAGCAGGTTAACTGAGATAAGTAGGGAAGTTTGGCTGACCTATCCAGGACAATATGGCTCGACGTGTGCCGTCCTCCACCAGACATGTTGTCATGGTAATATCACAAGAGAAGAGACTGCTCCAGTGAATACATACTTCTCAAGCCTCTTCCTGTTTCTAAGGTTTGATGGTATCTGATTGGACAACGCATTCATAAGACTGAACCTGGAGTAGAAGGACCAAGCTACACAGCAAAGGGCACAGGTTCAAGAAAGGAGGAAGAATTGGGCCAGTGCATCCATGCAAGTGCAGCACCAATCCCACAAATCTCCACTCTTTGTGGGTTTTCTATGCCACCTCTGTAGAGAACAGTGTAGAAATACACATGCAGACACCAACAGGGCCTGGTTCCTGCCCTGAAATTTTAGAACATGTACCAAATTAGCCATGGTTACACGGGAGACTTTGATATGTTGCTACAAGGTCATTAGGCTTTACAGACAAGCGCCTTAACCACTGAGCCATCTCTACAACCCAGAACTAGTCACTCTTACTCTCAGTATTTCCCTGTTTCAAATCTAACTTATTTGTTTTTTTCTTCCCTTCAGCATGTTTGGCATGGCATATCTCATCTGCAACAGAAATGAAACGTATCCTTTGCTGGGTAGGTAGTATTATTTTCAGTGCTAGAGTTTGAACCTAGGGCCTCATGAATGTTAGACCAGCTTTATTCCTGGAATTTCTTTGTTGTCCTATAACAAAACATATAGAAAAGTACATGAATGATAAGTGTGCATCTTCATTTTTTGCATGTGTACAGTGTGTGTTTTGTGTGTATATATGTTTGCATATGTACAAGTATGTAAGGAGGCCAGAGGTCAATGTTGTTGTCTTCCACTATCTCTCTACCTTCTTTTCTTTTTAAAATTAAAAAAAAATTTTTTTGTTTTTTTATTTTTTGGTTTTTTGAGGTGAGGTTTCTCTCTAGCCCAGGCTGACCTGGAATTCACTATGTAGTCTCAGGGTGGCCTTCAACTCACAATGATCCACCTACCTTCCAAGTGCTGGGATTAAAGGCATGCATCACCATACCTGGCACTCTCTACCTTATTTTCTTGAGACAGAATCTCTCACTGAACCCAGAGCCCACGAATTTGGCTAAACAAGCTAGCCAGCAAGCCTCAGGGATTCTCCTGTCTTCTCTACTACCCCATGCTACGGTCTACAAGCCTGTGCCACCAAGTCAGCCGTTACATGGGTGCTGGAGATCTGAGCTCAAGTCTTCATGCTTGCACAGCAGGCACTGAGTCATCTCTCCAGCCATGAGTGTGCATCTGAAATGAAATCTGGCAGATCTCGTCACCATCTAGGTCAAGAAATAGAAAAAGAGCAACACTTTAGAACTCTCACATGTCTCTCCTGCTGCCTTTCCCAAAGACTTCTAGAATCCTAGATTACTTATGCCTATTTAAAAGCTTTACATAAGGCAAATGTGATTAAACACTCCAATAGTTTCAGCTACTCAGGGGGGGCTGAGGCAAGAGTACACCTTGAGCCTAGGAGTTCAGGGTTATCCTGAGTTGATAGCAAGGCCGAAAAGCATAAATATTCATGTACATCCATTGTATAATTACATATACCTTAGCTAGTGCTTGTCTAGCATGCTTGAGACTGTGGGTTTAATCCCCAGCTCCACAAAAAACAAACATGCACACAAATATATGCCGTATTCCTACCTTCCTTTTTTGTTTTTTGGTTTATCGAGGCAAGGTTTCACTCTAGCCTGACCTGGAATTCACTATGTAGTCTCAGGGTAGCCTCCAACTCATGGCGGTCCTCTGCCACCTGAGTGCTGGGATTAAAGGTGGGAGCCACCACACCCGGCTCATACCTTCTCTTATTCAACAGAATGTTAGGAAATGCATCAAGATAGTTGAATGTAGCTGTAAGTCATTCTCTGTCATTACTATGTTGTATGCCATTTTATAAATATACTTTTTTTTTGTTTGTTTTTTTTGTTTTTTGAGGTAGGGTCTCACTCTAGCTCAGGCTGTCCTGGAATTCACTATGTTGTCTCAGGATGGCCTCAAACTCATGGTGATCCTCCTACCTCTGCCTCCCAGGTGCTGGGATTAAAGGCATGCACCACCATGTCCGGCCGCTTTATTTTTAAGATATTATTTATTTATTTATTTGAGAGAGACAGACAGACAGAGAAAGACAGACAGAGAGAATGGGCATCCCAGGGCCTCTAGCCACTGCAAACGAATTCCAGGTGCATGTACTATCTTGTGTATCTGGCTTACAAGGGTCCTGGGGAATTGAACCTGGGTCCTTTGTCTTTGCAGGCAAGCACCTTAACCACTAAGCCTACAGCCCCCATTTTTTTTTAGGTAGGGTCTTGCTGTAGCCCAGGCTGACCTAGAATTCACTATGTAGTGTCAGGGTGGCCTCAAACTCACAGTGATCGTCCTATCTCTGTCTCTCAAGTACACCTGGGTACAGTCTACAGACATTCCTCAATTTGACTCACTTGATTATGCAGCATCTTTTGCTCTGATTCCACCAGTATGTAGAATATACTTCTCCTTAAAGCTATAGACAAAAACGGATTGTAAGAGGTTAGCAGGATGGGAAATGGCTTTCTTTATAAGAATATTTGTGGGCTGGAGAGATGGCTTAGAGGTTAAGCACTTGCCTGTGAAGCCTAAGGACCCCGGTTCGAGGCTCTACTCCCCAGGACCCACGTTAGCCAGATGCACAAGGGGGCACACGCGTCTGGAGTTCGTTTGCGGTGGCTGGAGGCCCTGGCGTGCCCATTCTCTATCTATCTCTATCTGCCTGTTTCTCTCTGTCTCTCTGTCACTCTCAAATAAATAAATAAATAATTTGAAAAACTTAAAGACTAAAATCAAAACTTAAAAAAAAAGAATATTTGTAAATAATATTGTAATAACATAGAGGACAACAAAATTGCAATGAAGCTGGGCTGTGGTGATACACACCTTTAATCCAGCACTGGGGAGCAGAGGTAAGAGGATCGCTATGAGTTCAAGGTCAGCCTGGAAGTATAGAGTGAGATCCAGGTCAGCCTGGGCTAGAGTGAGATCCTACCTCGAAAAGGCAAAAAAGAAAAAGCAAGGGCTGGAGAGATGGCTCAGTGGTGCTTGCTTGAAAGGCCTGGCGGCCCAGGTTTGAATCCCTACTACCCATGTAAGGCCAGATACACAAAGTGGTGTATGCATCTGGAATTCATTCACAGTGGCAAGAGGCCCTGGCATACCCATTCCTTCTCCCATTCTCTCTCTCTTTACTTGCAACTAAACAAACAAACAAACAAACAAATAAATAAATAATACTTTTAGCAGGGCATTGTGGCTCACTCCTTTAATCCAAGCACTTAAGAGGCCGAGGTAGGATCATCACTGTGAGTTTGAGGCCACCCTGAAACTATATAGTGGATTCCAGGTCAACCTGGGCTAGAGTGAGACCGTACCTCAAGAAAAAAGAAAAAAATATATATACATATAAACAGATAACAGGTCTGAGAAGATGGCTCAATGGTTAAAGGCATTTCCTTGCAAAGCCTGTCAGCCTGGGTTCAGATTCCCCAGTACTCATGTAAAACCAGACACAGCAGCAAGAGGCCCTAATATGCCATACACTCTTTTGTTGTTGTTGTTGCTGCTGTTGCTTTATTTATTTATTTATTTATTTATTTATTTATTTTATTTTTTATTTTTAGTTTTTCAAGGTAGGGTCTCACTCTAGCCCAGGCTGACCTGGAATTCACTATGGAGTCTCAGGGTGGCCTCGAACTCATAGCAATCCTCCTACCTCTGCCTCCCAAGGGCTAGGATTAAAGGCGTGCGCCACTACGCCCTATTTTTATTTTTTTTGAGGTAGGGTCTCACTCTAGCTCAGGCTGACCTGGAATTCACTATGTAGTCTCAGAGTGGCCTTGAACTCACAGTGATCCTCCTGCCTCTGCCTCCCGAGTGCTGGGATTAAAGGTGTGCACCACCATGCCCAGCTTTGTTGTTTTGTTTTATTATTAATTATTATTTTTTCATTATGTAGTCTCAGGGTAGCCTCAAACTTTGGCTCTCAGGGATATTCTTAGAAGGGATGTCACTGCTGCTTTTACACATTTCTAAACTATGTTATGTTAATGTGTTTGCTCCTTTTAAAAAAATAACAGGACGTACTAAGGAGATTAACTACTTCAAGGATATTATGAAGACTTGTCTGGCAACAAACTGCAGCCAAATTCTAATGTATGAAGGATTACTAGGGTATGGAAAAAGCCAGTTACTTACAGAAATCCAGCACATGGCAGAAGAGATTAGCCACAGGTATGTCTTGACATTGTGTTTCTTGTAAACTCAGAAAATCCTGATATCTTCAAAACACTTTCAGGATTTTGATGTTCTCCTGTATGCTCTTGTCTCCTATTGATGATCTGTTTCCATATGCGGGGTTTCATGAGGGCTTGCTCTGGGATGATTTGTCTACCACCCCATTGAACTGGATAGTACTGAGGCTGGATTTTGGGGTTCAGAGAGAACCTGTGAATCCCAATTCTGGGTCCTTATCTGATTTTAGCAAATAAAAATTTATAAAATGGGTGCTCGCTTAGGTAGCACATATACTAAAATTGGAAGGATACAGAGAAGATTGGCATGGCCCTGTATAAGGATGACACACAAAACTAGAAAATGGTACAGCAGGGTGTGGTGGCGCACGCCTTTAATCTCAAAACTCAGGAGGCAGAGGTAGGAGGATCGCCGTGAATTTGAGGCCACCCTGAGACTACACAGTGAATTCCAGGTCAGCCTGGGCTAGAGTGAGACCCTACCTAGAAAAACAAAACAACAACAAAAAAATTTACAAAATGGACTCCAAGCACACCTCTCCCCTAGCTTTTGGTGTTCTGCTGGCAATGTTTGGTGTTCGTTGGATTGTGAGAACCATCACCCCAACCCTGCCTTCATCGTCACATAGCATCTCCCTGTGTGTGGTCTCTGTGTCCGAGTTTCTCATTAATTATTTGGAGACAAGGTTTCATGTATCTCAGGCTGGCCTTGAACAACTTTTTTTTTTTCTTTTTTGGTTTTTCGAGGTAGGGTTTCACTTAGTTCAGGCTGACCTGGAATTCACTATGCGGTCTCAGGGTGGCCTCGAACTTGCGGCGATCCTCCTACCTCTGCCTCCGGAGTGCTGGGATTAAAGGCGTGTGCCACCACGCCCAGCTAACTTTTTTTTTTTTTTTTTTTAAGGTAGGTTTCCCTCTAGCTCAGGCTGACCTGGAATTCATTATGTAGTCTCACGGCGATCCTCTTATCTTTGCCTCCATGCTGGGATTAAAGACATGCACCAAGACACCCTGTTTGAACTTCTGGTCCTCCTGCCTTCCCTTCCTGAGTACTGAGATTACAGGTGTGCTCCACCATAACCAGTTCAATTTCTCCTTTTTATTTTTTCAAGTCTACATAGTTTTTGTTTATTTAATTATATACATATATATGTGTGGGTATAACATAACATATATATATGTATGTATATGTTATAACAGGCTATACTCTTTTATCCCCTTGCCCCAGCTCCCATTACCCTAGGGCCGCTCCTCAGAGGGGTTATGGTATTTACTGTGTGGTCATGAAGGCCTCAGTCAGTCTCTATGTGGTGGCAGGGGGACTGTGCCTTAGGCTATTCCTACCCACTCTGTGGCTCTTACAATCTTTCCACCCCCTCTTCTGCAGTGTTGCCTGAGCCATGGCAGGCCTGTTGGCAGTTTGATTTAGTGTTAAGTTCTCTGTAGCCTCTGCTTTCTGCTCTGATAGGTTCTGATTGAACACTGTGTCTGTCACCATCACCCTGGAACTGGTTTTCAGGCTGGCAGTAAGAGCAGTGTTCATGTTGCTACTTCCTCTGCTTTTTCTCCTGGGCCCTCGCAGATGTGGTAGATGTAGGCCCTGTCTTGTGGTAGACAGTCAACTATCTTCTTGTTGTATTGATGGATCTTAGTTCTCCTCCATTTCTCTGCCATCTGTAAAATAAAGCAGATCCTCCAAAGAAGGGAGATAGCAGCTTGGGTTAAATGGGGTATACAAAGTTGTTATATATATACAAGCCTACTCTTTAGAGAGCAGTGTAGGCTTCTTTCTGAAATATGAGTTTCCAGACCATGGGATTCTGACTTGGTTTCTAGTGCCAGATCTGAGTTCTTTCCCACTGAGTGGTCCTCATGTCCAATCAGAGGCTGTGTGCCACTATTACACAAGTATGTACTTCTTGAACCCTGGTTGATTTTGTTGTAGCCGGCAGGATGCCCTGCTTGTTTATGCTGTTGGTTGCCATTGTCTGCCAGCTTTTCCCATAAGGCTTTCCAGCACTATGAGGGCTAGCCAAGTGGGAGATAGTTTCTCTTTTGGTTCCAGCATATTTTCTGATGTCCTGTGACTATAGCCTTATGCCCTACCATTCCAAATTTGGAAATTTATCTTCTTTAAAAGGACATCTGAACCAGGCGTGGAGATGCATGCGTTTAATCCCAGCACTCAGGAGGCAGAGGTAGGATTGCCAGTGAGTTCAAGGCCACCCTGAGACTACATAGTTAATTCCAGGTCAGTCTGGCCTACAGCCAAACCCTACCTCAGGGATGGGCCAGTGGAAAGGACATCATCATATTAAAGGCCCCCTCTAGGGCTGGAGAGATGGTTCAGCAGTTAAGGCACTTGCCTGCAAAGCCTAATGACCAGGGTTCAATTCCCCAGTATGCACATAAAGCTGGACACACAAAGTGACACATGCATCTGTAGTTTGGACTGGCTAGAGGCCCTGATGTGCCCATTCTTTTTCTCTCTCTCTGCTTGCAAACAAATAAATAAATATTTTTAAGCAGCCCACTTTGGGCTGAGGAGATGGATTAGTGGTTAAGGTGTTTGACTGCAAAGCCAAAGGACCCAAGTCTGATTCCCCAGGACCCGTATAAGCCAGATGCACAAGGTAGCACATGTGTCTGGAGTTTGTTTGTAGTGGCTAGAGGTTCTGGTGTGCCCATTCTTTCTCTCTCTATCTGCCTCTCTCTCTCTTCTTTCTCTCTCTCTTAAATAAGTAAAAAACTCTCCTCCAGCCTTGATTATCTCCGGGAAATATATTTAAACCGGTCTCCCCACTCTTGGTTGTCTCACAAACAGGTCTATTGCTATTGCATTAACTAAGATCAGCTTCCATCAACATTTCTATACTATCCAGATCCTCATGGCCAATGTGCTGGGTTTGGATGCTTGCAAGCATTACAAAGAACGACAGACCAACCTTCAAAATAAACTCAAGACACTGTTGGATGAAAAATTTCACTGTCTTCTTAATGACATTTTTCATGTCCAGGTAAGTAGTTAATATTAGACTTCGCAAAAAATGGCCCTGGGCCAAACAGGAGAACTTCCCTGATGATATATGACTATTTAGCATCTGGGGATGGCTTTTTTTTTTTTTTTAATCCTATTCTGTTCTCATATGAAGCATCCAGGTGGTAAGGAATGACTCTCCATCAAGTTTTTTGTTGTTGCTGTTTTTTGTTTTTGGTTTTGGTTTTTCGAGGTAGAGTCTCACTCTAGCCCAGGCTGACCTGGAATTCACTATGGAGTCTCAGGGTGGCCTCGAACTCACGCAATCCTCCTACCTCTGCCTCTCGAGTGCTGGGATTAAAAGCGTGCGCCACCACGCCCAGCTCCATCAGGTTTTATTTCAAGACTGGAGAACATTCAAACTAATGAAAATGGTATAGTAATTTTTCTTGCATGTGCACGTGTGCAGTCTATATGGTATGGTATGTTGGGATGTATATGTGTGCAAAGGTGAGTCCCCTATGCCCATGCACACATGTGGAGTCAGAGGATGTTGAGTGTCCTCCTCCATCACCCTTCTGTGAATTTCCTTGAGATAGAGTCTCTTGCATGGATTCTGGAGCTTACTGTTTCACCAGCCCCAGCAATCCTCCTGTCTCTGTGCCCCACAGGACTATGATTACAGATGTGTATGGCTACACCCAGCTTTTTACATAGGTCCTATGGAATCGAATACAGGGAGTCTTGGGCCCCCTTAGGCCCTCATGTTTGCTCAGGAAGTTCTCTTAACTGCTGAGCCTTCTCTCCAGTCCTGTAATTTCTTTTTTTGAAATATTTTATTATTTCTTTGTTTAATTGAGAGAGAGATACAGAAATAGGCAGGTAGAGAGGGAGAGAATGGGCATGCCAGGGCCTCCAGCCACTACAAACGAACTCCAGATGCGTGCACCCCTTTGTGCATCTAGCTTACGTAGGTCCTGGGGAGTCGAACCTAGGTCCTTTGGTTTTGCAGGCAAGCCCCTTAACCGATAAGCCATGTTTCCAGCCCTGTAATTTCTTATAACACACAAGTACTTAATATAGGGTTTGTGAAATGTAGACAATTAATCTTTAAACAACACATTTAAAACATATATTTTGGGGTCTGGGGAGATGATTCATCTAGTAAGAGTGCTTGTTGCACAAGCATGAGATCCTAAGTTCTTTTTTATTTATTTATTTTATTTTATTTTATTTTATTTTATTTTATTTTATTTTATTTTTGGTTTTTCGAGGTAGAGTTTTGCTCTAGCCCAGGCTGATCTGGAATTCACCATGTAGTCTCAGGGTGGCTGTGGGTTCCTAGGTCCTTGCTCTGGGGCCGGCTGTAGTCCCTGCCCCCAAAGGTGAATTCCAGGTCAGTCTGAGCTCAAGTAAGACCCTACCTCAAAATATATATATACATATATATGTAATTTTGTACCTATTTATTTATTGTTGGATTTTTGGTTTTTTTCAAGGTAGGGTCTCACTTTAGCCTAGGTTGACCTGGAATTCACTATGTAGTCTCAGGCTGGCTTCAAACTCACAGTGATCCTCCTACCTCTGCCTCCTGAGTGTGGGGATTAAAGGTGTGCACCACCATGCCTGGCCCTATTTATTTTATTTTTCTTTTCTTTTCTTTTCTTTTTCTTTTTCTTTTTTTTTTTTTTTTGGTTTTTTGAGATAGAGTCTCACTCTAGCTCAGGCTGACCTGGAATTCACTATGTAGTGTCAGGGTGGCCTCGCACTCACAGCGATCTTCCTACCTCTGCCTCCTGAGTGCTGGGATTAAAGGCGTGCACCACAATGCCTGGAGTCTATTTATTTTTTAGTGTTCATACATGCTAAGCCAATCTCCAATATTTTTATTTTTATTTTTTGTATTTATTTATTTATTATTATTATTATTTTTTTTTTTGGTTTTTCAAGGTAGGGTCTCACTTTAGTCCAGGCTGACCTGGAACTCACTGTGTAGTCTCAAGGTAGCCTCAAATTCACAGCAATCCACCTACCTCTGCCTCCCAAATGCTGGGATTAAAGGCGTGCGCCACCATGCCTGGCTCTTTTTTTGTATTTTTTGAGGTGGAATCTCACTCTAGCTCAAACTGACCTGAATTTATGGTGATCCTCCTACCTCTGCCTCCCAAGTGCTGGGACTACAGGTATATGCCCCTGTGCACTATGCCGGGCCTATCATAGATACTCTTTTTTTTTTTTTTTTTTTGAGGCAGGGTCTCACTCTAGCCCAGGTTGACCTGGAGCTCACTCTGTAGCTACAGGTTGGCTTTGAATTTATGATGATTCTTCTATCTCAGCCCCTTGAGTGCTGGGTATGGGATTAAAGGCATATACTAGCTTCATAATAGCTATTCTATTCTATTTTATATTAGCTGGTCTAGGTATAAAGTCACTCTGTTCCCACAAGTGATTGCAAATTTAAAGACAGAATATGTTCTTTTAAATTTTCCTGAAAGTATTAGATTCAATGGCTAGAGTATTAGAACTGGATAAGATATGGAACAACACATTTGAGCATTTTTTTTTTCTGCATTTGGTCATTTTATAGTTTAGAACAGTTAATGTGATTTGATCAGGGTCATATAGCTAGTCATTTTCTTTGCTTGTTTTTCTATACTCAAAATTCTTGGTGGGAAAAAAACTTTTTAAATTATTTGCCAGGTATGGTGGTGCATGCCTTTAATCCTAGCATTCAGGAGACAGAGGTAGGAGGATTGCTGTGAGTTTGAGGCCAACCTAAGGCTACATAGTGAATTCCAGGTCAACCTGGGCTAGTGTGAGACCCTACTCCAATAAACAAAAAGAAGCCAGGCATGGTGATGTATGCCTTTAATCCTATCCAGGAGGTCAGCCTGGCTAGAGTGAGACCCTACCTTGGAAAAAAAAATAGAGAGAAAGAGAGAGAGAGAGTTTAGTGGTTGAGGCTCTTGTCTGCAAAACCCAGCCACCCAAGTTCAATTCCCCAGTGCCCACGTAAAGCCAGATGCATAAAGTGGTGCACATGCATGTGGAATTCATTTCTAGTTGCTAAAGATAAATAAATAAATAAATTGCTTGCAAATAAATAAATAAAAATATTTGTTTAAAGAAAGATTCTTGGGCTGGGGAGATGGCTCAGCTGTTCAAGGTGCCAGCTTGCAAAGCCTGAAGGCATGGGTTTAATTCCCCAGTACCCATGTAAAGCCAGCTACACACTGTGGCGCAGGCATCTGGAGTTCATCACAGTGGCAAGAGGCCTTAGCATACCCACTCTCACTCTTTCTCTGTTTCTCTTAAACAAATAAACAAACAGACAAACTCAGTGGTTAAAAATTCTCATTATTCTTTGTACAGTTCCCCATGTCACGGGAGATATCCAAGATGAGCGCCGTAAGAAAGCAAAGACAATTGGAAACACTGTTTATGAAGATTTTAGAGAAAGTAAGAGTTGCCGTGGGTCAAGCAACTGGGGAAGAAACTTGGCAAAAAGTCATAAAGCCACTTGGTCCAAGGAGCACATTCAAGACTTAAAGTACTTCCTTCTCCCCATCCTTCCACGCTTTGAGCCGAGTCTGCTCTGAATTTAATATGCTTTAGCTCAACATAGTGGCACACACCTATAGTCCCTAAGACTTAGGAGGCTGAAGCAGGGGGGTTGTGAATTTGGGGCCAGCCTGGGTTATGGAGTGAGACCCTATCTTACAAAAAAGAAGAAGGAGGGGCTGGAGAGATGGCTTAGCGGTTAAGCGCTTGCCTGTGAAGCCTAAGGACCGGGTTCGAGGCTCGAATCCCCAGGACCCACGTTAGCCAGATGCACAAGGGGGCGCACGTATCTGGAGTTCCGTTTGCAGTGGCTGGAAGCCCTGGCGCGCCCATTCTCTCTCTTGCTCTCTATCTGCCTCTTTCTCTCTGTCTGTCGCTCTCAAATAAATGAATAAAAATGAGCAAAAAAAAAAAAAAAGGAGGAGGAGGAAGAGGAGGAGAAAAGAAAGAAAGAAAAGATGGACTGGAAAGATAAGCCAGTGGTTAAGGTGCTTGCCTGAAATGCCTAACAATCCAGGATGTAAAGCCAGATGCACAAAATGGAGCTGTATCTGGAGTTCATTTGCAGTGGATAGAGGTCCTGGTGTGCCTATTCTCTCTCTTTCTCTCTTCTTGCAAATAAATAAGAAAAATATTTAAAAAAGAAAAGAAAAAAGGAATTCAGATATATATAAAAGAATCCCTAAAAATTACATCTGGGTCTTCTGCTCCTCCCAATATGCAATATGCAATGTCACTAAGTGGCTACAGGGGCTGGTGTCATAGCTCAGTGGAAGAACAGCTGCCTTGCACATGCAAGGCCCTGTGTTTGATCGACAGCACCTTACACACAAACACAAATTAAAAAAAAAAAAAAGGTTACTGTGTGGGCTCTGTGCCAGCCTGGGGTAAGGTGTATGCATCTAAACTTGTCAGCTACTGGAGTGAGAGGCAAGTGACTAACCTCTCTGTGCTTCTGTTTCATCACATGTCAGTACCTCATACTCAGGGCTGTTAGGGTTAAATGATTACAGAACATGGAAAATACTCATGCCCAACAGCTGTGAGTGCTCTCTTAGTAATGCCATGTTGGTAATATGCAAGTTCTAGTCCAGCCCTCACCTTTCTTATAAGCACTAGAACCACATTCCCAAGTGCTTTCTATGTACCCTAGGATAGAGTAACTCCAACTAATACCGAACTCTTTTTTTTGTTTTGTTTTATTTTTGTTTGTTTGTTTGTTTGTTGAGGTAGGGTCTCACTCTAGCTCAGGCTGACCTGGAATTCACTATGTAGTCTCGGAGTGGCCTCAAACTCATGGTGATCTTCCTACCTCTGCGTCCTGAGTGCTGGGATTAAAGGCGTGCGCCACCACATCCAGCTCTGAACTCTTTTTGACTCACTACAGTTCCCTTTGTTCTTCTTTCTGATCCCCTGATCCTGATATTTTGATTTGGAGACAGGGGCTCATGCAGCCCAGGCTGGCCCCAAACTTCTTATGTAGTGGAGGCTGACCTTGAATCCCAGATCCTCCTACCTTCATCTTCCGAGGGCTAGATTACAGGCAGGTATTACCATGCCTCACCGATGTCGCTTCTTTGTGAAAACTGCTCCAAATCACTAGGCATGACTAATTTCTCTTCCACTAATATTTTGTCTTGTTTTGTTTTCTAAAGTAGGGCCTCATTCTAGCCCAGGCTGACCTGGAACTCACTCTGTAATCCCAGGCTGTCCTCAAACTCACAGTGATCCCCCTGCCTCTGCCTCCCAAGTGCTGGGGTTAAAGGTGTGCACCACCATGCCAAGCTCTTAAACCAATGCTTTAAACACATACCTTATTAACTCATCACACCATATTGTAATTCTCTCTCATATTGTCTCTCTCTCTCTCTTCCTCCATCCTTCTCTCTTTCCTCCCTCTCTCGCTCCCCTCCCCAGGGATAGGAAGCCTCTTATGCATTTTAGTCTCACTGTAGATGAGCACAGTGCTGGCCACATAATAAATGATCAGTATAAATTTGTGACATTGTATTAAGTTCTAATCTAACCTTCTCTTCACTGTAGGTGTATGGACAAGGAAGTACTAGTGTAGTTTCTGGATGTCAGTAAGACGTTAGGGCTGGGGTATAGCTTAATGGTAGAGAATTTGCCTAGCCTGTATGAGACCTAGGTAAGTAAGTAAGTAAGTAAGTAAATAAATAAATGGCTGGAAAGGTGGTTTAGTGGTGCTTGCTTGCAAAGCCTAATGGCCCAGATTCAAATCCCCAGTATGCATGTAAAGCCTTATGCACAAAGTGGCACATGCATCTGGAGTTTGTTTGCAATGGCAAGAGGCCCTGATGTGCCTTCTCTCTCTCTCTCTCTCTCTCTCTCTCTCTTTCTCCCTCTCTCTCTCTGCTTGCAATTAAATAATAAATAAAAATAGAGCTGGAAACATGGCTTAGTGGTTAAGACACTTGCCTACAAAGATTAACAACCCAGGTTTGATTCCCCAGTACCCACATAAAGCCAGATGCACAAAGTGGCACATGCATCTAGAGTTCATTTTCAGGGACTAGAGGCTCAGGTACATCCATTCTCTTTCTCTCTGCACACCTTTAATTCCAGCACTGGAGGCAGAGAGAGAAGGATAGCTGTGAGTTCGAGGCCAGCCTGAGACTACTACATAGTAAATTCCAGGTCAGCCTGGGCTAGATCTAGACCCTATCTCGATAAACAAAAACAAACAAAAAAAGAAATTTCAAACTTTAGACTGTTTTGCATCACAACTACATTTAGGAAACATCTTTAAAAATATGGATATAGGGCTGGAGAGATGGCTTAGTGGTTAAGGTGCTTGCCTTCAAAGCCAAAGGACCCAAGTTCAATTCCTCAGAACCCATGTAAGCTAGATGCACAAGATGGTGCATATGTCTGGAGTTTGTTTACAGAAGCTAGAGGCCCTGGGCACCCATTCTCTCTCTCTCTCTCTCTCTCTCTCTCTCTCTCTCTCTCTCTCCCAAAATAGATAAAAATTAAAAAATATTAGGCGGGTGTGGTGCCACACACCTTTAATGCCAGTGCTTGGGAGGCAGAGGTAGGTGAATCACTGTGAGTTCGAGGCCACCTTGAGACTACAGAGTGAATTCCAGGTCAGCCTGGGCTAAAGTGAAACCCTACCTTGACCTCCCCAACAATAAAAAGTAAAATAAATTTATTTAAAAAAATTAAAACTATGGATATAAGGCCTATAGTGTTGACACATGCCTGTAATCCCAGTATTTGAGAGGTTCAGGCAGGAGAATCAGAGACTCATGGTCATCCTTGGCTACACATTGAGTTCAAGGCCAGCCTGGGTTATATAAAACCCTGTCTCAAAATAAATAAATAAATAATATAGATGTGTATTCAGTCATGGTGGCTATAATCCTAAAATGTGTGAGGCTAAATAAGGAAGATGGGGAGCTTGAGCTAGCCTGGGCTGCACAGCAAGTTCTAGGCCAACCTGAGCTTTTAAATAGCAAGAGTCGTAACATAACAGAAGGATTTATGAATTCTACCCTAGAGATAAGCAATGGGGGGGGTGCGCTTAGTGGTTTCAAATGTCTAAGCTGATGCTAATTCTAGCTTAGAAAACAACACTAGAGCTTTGAATGTATGCTATGATAACAGCCTTTGGATCAAGTTATCTAACTTCTCTGTGCCTAAATTTCCTCAGCACATAGATTCAATGTATTACACTCTGTGGATGTTGTGAGGTTCAAGTGAGCAAAGTTCCAAGGACTGTGGAACATAGTAAGAGCTATGTAAATATCAGCCTTTATTCACATTACAGTGAATAATCATTCTATTTAATTTTAAATCTTGTGTGGTCCTGAGCGTGGTGGCACATACCTTTCATCCCAGCACTTAGGAGGCAGAGGTAGGAGGATGACCATGAGTTTGAGGCCATCCTGAGACTACATGGTGAATTCAGGACAGCCTGGGCTAGAGACCCTACCTCCAAAAACCAATTTAAAAAAAAAAAACAAAAAAAGCCAGGCGTGGTGGCGCACGCCTTTAATCCCAGCACTCGGGAGGCAGAGGTAGGAGGATCGCCATGAGTTTGAGGCCACCCTGAGACTCCACAGTGAATTCCAGGTTAGCCTGGGCTAGAGTGAGACCTTACCTCGAAAAACCAAAAAAAAAAAAAAAAGACAAACAAAACAAAAAACCACCAAGTTTAGTTTAGATTGTGAGTTGGAGGCTAGCCTGAGACTACATAGTGAATTTCCAGGTTAGCCTGGACCAGAGAGAGACCCTACCTTAAAAAATAAAGTAAAATAAAATAAAATAAAAGTAACTCCAAACCCCAACTCTTTGCCACTTCCTCTCTCTCTCTCTCTCTTTTAATATTTCTGTTTATTTGCAAGCAGAGAGCAAGCTAGAAAACAGACAGGCAAGTGAGAATGGATGCATCAGGGCCTCCAGCTGCTGCAAATGAACTCCAGATGTATGCACCACTTTGTGTGTCTGGCTTATGTGGGTAGCGGGGTCTTGAACTCAGGTTGTTAGACTCTACAGGCAAGTGCCCGAACTGCTGAGCCATCTCTGCAGCCCCACTTTCTCTTCTGTTCAGAAGGTATGAGGAAGCTAAAGGCTGAATGACGTACTGGAAGCCTCCAGGTACCATACAGCCTGATTCTCTGTGCACACTGCACAGCACTTTATCTCCTGCACAGGCTGCCACAGGCCATGAAGGAGGATTCTTCCCTTTTCCAAGTGAGGAAAGTCAAGTCCAAAGAGATTGATTAAGCAGCATGAGGTCAATCTAAACTGTGGGCAGAACAGAAGCTGCCAGTTGCTTACAGTCTCCTTACCTTTCCAGGTGAGGTCATTAGTTAGGAGCCAAAAGTTGTCTGAGGAAGCTTATGTGCAATTGCACTTGGGAGGCAGTGGTAGAAGGATCTCCGTGAGTTCAAGGCCAGCCTGGGACTACACAGTGAACTCCTGAGCTAGGTGCCTGAGCTAGGGTGAGACCCTACCTCACAAAACAAAACAAAACAAAACAAAACAAAACAAAAAAAATGTGGTGCTGAGATCCATCACAGGCCACCTGCATACCAGGCAAACATTCTACCATTGAGCCACAACCCCAGCCTAATCTTTTTATTTTATTTGATTGACACAGAGTCTCATAAGCACAGGATAGTTCAAACTCACTATGTAGAAAAGATGGTCTTGAACTCTTGATCTTCCTGACTCTACCAGGCCAGGCATTTCTCTTCAATTTATTTATTTATTTATTTATTTTTATTATCATTATTTGTTTTTTGGTTTTGCGAGGTAGGGTCTCACTTTAGCCCAGGCTGACCTGGAATTTACTATGTAGTCTCAGGGTGGCCTCGAACTCTCAGCGATCCTCCTACCTCTGCCTCCCGAGTGCTGGGATTAAAAGCGTGCGACACTACGCCTGGCATTTCTCTTCATTTTAAATGGAAGGAACCAGGTTTGGTGATATACTATTGAATTCATGCTTTTTCTTTTGTTCCTGTTTTTCGCTCCTCAATTAAAAAATATGTATTTGTTTGTTTATTTGAAAGAGAAAGTGAGTGTATGACCTGCTGCTGTAAACTAACTCCACATGCATGTACCACTTACTTCATGTATCTGGCTTCACCTGGCTTCTAGGGATTTGAACCCAGATCTGCAGGCTTTGCAAGTAAGCACCTTTAATCACTGAGCCATCTCCTCAGCCCATCCCATCCTCAAAGATTTTCTTTCTTTCTTTCTTTCTTTCTTTCTTTCTTTCTTTCTTTCTTTTTCTTTTCGAAGTAGGGTCTCACTCTACCCCAGGCTGATCTGGAATTCACTCTGTAGTCTCAAGCTGGCCTCAAACTCACAGTGATCCTCCTACCTCTGCCTCCTGAGTGCTGGGATTAAAGGTGTGCACCACTATGCCCGGCTGGATTTTTTTTTTTTTTTTTTTTTTTTTTTTGCTTGTCTTTATTTTGCTCTTTTTGAGAACTCATGGAACCTAGGCTGGCTTTGAACTTGCCATGTAGCTGATGATGACATCTCCCATCTCTACCTCCCAAATGCTGGTATTATAGACCACCATACCCAGCTCTGAAGTTGAATCCCTCCCTCTCTCCCTCCTCCCCTCCCCTCCCCTCCCTCCGTCCCTCCTTCCTTCTTTCCTTCCTTCCTTCCTTCCTTCCTTCCTTCCTTCCTTCCTTCCTTCCATCAATTTGTCCTTTTCTCCCTCTGTTCCTTTCTTGCTTCCTTTGTATTTCATTTATTTAAAAAATTATTTATTTATTATTTGAGAGAGAGAGAGAGAGAGAGAATGGGCATGCCAGGGCCTCTCGCCACTGCAAACAAACTCTAGATGCATGTGCCACCTTGTGCATCTGGCTTATGTGGGTCCTCAGGAATTAAACCTGGATCCTTTGGCTTCGCAAGCAAGTGCCTTAACTGCTAAGCCATTTCTCCAGCCCACTTCCTTTGTTTTTTCATCATTATATAAAAGTTTACTAAAGTAAGAGTAAAGTATAGCCAGCTGTCCAAATTGCTCTAATACAAAATTATTAGAAAAAGATAAATTTATTAAAAAAAGATTAAACTTCTCTGGTTTTTCTTCATATAAGTACTGCACACTAACCAATGGTGCCACTGGACCCCCTGGCTCTTCCTAAGCAAACACAAAATTCAATGGATACACAAGCCTACCCATAGTGTGAAAGTCATTCACTGGCCTACCCATAGTGTGAAATCCCGAAGTCTTTTACGGCATCTTTCTCTTTCTCTCCCTTCTCTAGACAATGAAAGAGGAGATGATTATCTTCATCATTGATGAGGCCCAGTTTGTGGACGTGACCTCCTGGGTCTTCATGGAGAAGCTCATCCAGACCCTCCCCATCTTCATCGTCATGGCCCTGACTCCCTTCATGGAGCTTCCCTGCGCAGCCGCCATCAGAGTGATGAGGAACAGGAACACCACCTACATCAAGCTGGGCGTGGTGCCGTCCGATGAAATCCGCAACAAGGTCTGCTTTGACCTCAGTGTGAACAGCATCCCCAAAGAGCTGGACTCGTAAGTAACCGGCTTCTAGCCAAGCTTTTCCCCCCGGGCTGCACTTCATCCGATCTGTTGAGTCCTGTCAGGGCTTGTGCTGTCTCGCCTTTCAAAGGGGCCCACACTGTCCCGTGGGATGAGTGTGGCTCACCCCTCCCCAGCGCCATCCCTGTTATACTTCTCAATGGCTGCGCAGTTGGTCTGTTTCCCTTTCATCAAGCATTACAGATCACACCTGCAACTAAATAAGGCCTTACCTGCACAGCAAGAGTGGGGCTGTACCGGGTTCTCAGTCAGAGGCATACATGGAAAACTGACTGGTGAGTGTGTCCTAAGCTTGTCAGATTCCTCTTCTGAGATCTTGACTGTGAACTCTTAGGAACCAGACAATAACGTTCCCTCTTCAGCTGGCTGTTTACAACCTGCCTTGGTATCTGCCATTCTGTTCTTTTCTGTTTTGCAGCGATGTAGCTATGGCTGGCCTCGTATTCACTACATAGCTAAGGGTGGCCTCAAACTCATGGATAGCTTCATGTCTCAGCCTCCCAAGTGCTGGTATTACTGGCATGAACTACCAGTTCTTTCTCATGACATGATTATGCTCCAGTAGGGTAAGGGCTCGTTTTTTAAAACATGTGGGGTTTTTTTTGTTTTTTTTTGTTTTGTTTTGTTTTGTTTTTTTTTACTTTTTGCATGTATTGTGTATATGCGTGTGTATGCCAGCATCTCTGGCTACTACAAACAAATGCCAGGTGCAAGCCAGGCAGGCATGGTGGCACATGCCTTTAGTTTCAGCACTTGGGAGGCAGAGGTTCCAGGAGGATGGCCACGAATTTGAGGCCACCCTGAGACTACATAGTGAATTCCAGGCCAGGCTTGGCTAGAGCCAGACCCTACCTCCAAAACAGAAAATAAATAAATAAAAAGAAGTCAGGTGGTTGTATCACTTTTCTCATCTGGCTTTACATGGGTTCTGAGGAATTGACCCCTGGCCAGCAGTGCCTTTAACCATTGGGTAATCTTCCCTAGCCCCAAAAAGGGCTCATTTAATACAACTTCAGGCATGGATTTGAGAGAATTGTATATATGTATGCATAAATCTAGCTGGGCATGGTGGTACACAGCTTTAATTCCAGCATTCAGGTGGCAGAGGTAGGAGGATCACTGTGAGTTTGAGGCCAACCTGAGACTACATAGTGAATTCCAGGTCAGCCCAGGCTAGAGTGAGAGATCCTACCTTGAAAAACCAAGAAAAAAAAAAAAAAACCTGCATCTACCTTTAAAATTTTTGGGTTTGGCCAGGTGTGGTGGCGCACACCTTTAATCCCAGCACTTGGGAGGCAGAGGCAGGAGGATCACCATGAGTTCAAGGTCACCCTGAGACTACATAGTGAATTCCAGGTTAGTCTGGGCTAGAGTGAGACCCTACCTCGAACCCCTCCAAAAATTGTTGTATTTATTTATTTTTATTTTTGTTTTGTTTTGAGACAGTCTTGCTATTTAGGCCAGCTTGGCCTTGCACTTGAGGTTCTCCTGCTTTATCTTCCAAAGTACTTGGAGTACAGATGTGTACCACCACATCTAGCAATTTAAAATATTTTATGTGTTTATTTATTTATTTATTTATTTGAAAGGAGGAGAGAGAGAGAGAGCAGCAGATAGAGAAAATGAGCACACCGAGGCCTCTAGCCACTGCAAACAAACTCAAGACGCATGTGCCACCTTATGCATTTGGCTTACGAGGGTACTAGGGATTTGAACCTGGGTCCTTTGGCTTTGCCAGCAAGTGCCTTAACCACTAAGCCATTTCTCCAGCCCACATCTAGCAATTTTATTTTATATTGGGGATTGAACCCAGGGCCTCACACATTCTAGGCAAACACTCTACCACTGAGCTAAATCTCCAACTCGCATTGAAATTTTGATCAGCAATCCTAAATTCTAGGAATCTATTGCAAACATATGACAAAAAATGCATAGTGCTATATGGACAGTTTTCATTGAAGCCTTATTTGGATCACTAAGTTTGGAAGAAATCCAAATGTCCATCCCCAAAGGACCAACTTCAATAAGGTCAGGTTTAATAAGGTTTTTTAAGGTAGAATTTCACCTGGTTTTTAACCCTCCTGTGGATTACTGTATAACAGAAAAAGAAAGTAGAATGATTACTGACATGGAGGGATGACCAGGATGCACTGCTGAATGAAAAAGCAAGGAGTAGTCCAGAAAGCAGTGTGTATAACATGCCACCCTTCACCTAAGAAAAGGTAAGATAGAGGTGTATGTGCGGGCCGGTGTCTGTGTATATCTTAAAAAGGAAATATTGGAACAATTAACCAGAAACTAATCAAAATTGTTACCATGAGGAAGAGAAGCAAGAC
The DNA here is from genome assembly GCA_036346955.1 of Dipus sagitta. Taxonomy (NCBI): domain Eukaryota; kingdom Metazoa; phylum Chordata; class Mammalia; order Rodentia; family Dipodidae; genus Dipus; species Dipus sagitta. Next base: position 294,514,129 of record CM070770.1, on the reverse strand, counting down.
AGAGAATGTGCCCTCTTATATACTTTTAACTTGGAGATATAAATGTATTACAAAATTTAAAATTGGAACAAGGGCTGAGGATGTAACTCAGTGGTAGAGCACTTGCCTGGTGTGCATACATAAGGCGCTGGTTCAATCCCTGTGACTAAAGAAAAGCAAATTCAGTGCCTAAAACTTGAAAATAAGCTGAAACAGGTGGAGAATGAGAATAGATCACGACCACTTCCAAGCGGCTAAGCAGACTCCATTTTCTTGTGAAAGAGGGCTCTTCCCCGTGACCCGGTGGCCTTGTCTCTGCTGCAGGTACCTGGTGGAAGGAAGCTGTGGGATCCCCTTCTACTGTGAAGAAATGCTAAAAAACCTCGACCACCACAAACTTCTCCTTTTCCAGCCAGTGGAGTCCGAGGAAAAGACAGCTATGACCTGGAGTAACATGTTCAGTAGGTCTCACAGTGGGGGCTTTTTCTCTCTCCTCCGTCACTAGGGCCTTCCGTGGAGAAGGTAGCAGGGCTGGGCGCTGCTTCCTGTGAGCCCAAGGGCTTGGGGGAGGCGAGAAATAATGAATCTGATACCTAAAGCGTAAGAGAACTTAACATGGCCTGTGACACATCAGGCTGGCCTAAAGAATGAGTAGCTATGACAGACAGACTGAAAAATCATAAGGCTCCAAGTCAGAACTAAAAAAGGACTTGGATGTCACCTAGAAAAAAAACCTTCCCATGTTTTCCAGAAATAAAATTGGTATCTCAAAGTGAATTATCAACAAGGGTCCCGTACTAGGGAGATGTGCAGGGGGACGCAGTGCAAGGTGATGGTGTGAAAGAGGCTGGTTGGAAGTGCAGTGCACGGAGGAGGGAGGAGGCCGAGGTCGATGCGGAAAGTAGAGCTAGGGTAAGGCTGGAGAGAGCAGGCTCGCGTGTGTCAGCACTCCCTTGATGTTCTGGGTTGCCAGATTCTTCAGCTCTAAGCCTGGGACACCTGAGGGAACTCTGCCACATCGCTTCTTAGGTCTCAAGATGCTGCCTTGAATTTATGACCCTCTTGTCTCAGCCTCCCAAGTAGCTGAGGCTTCAGTCCCGCACTGCCATACCCAGCTCCAATTTCTTTCTTTCTTTATTTTTTGGTGACTTATAATAGTATGATGTTGTTTTTACAGCAATAAAGCACTATGTACATTAATGTCACTAAACATGTAAAATCAAAATTTCTTCCTCTCAGACTAATTATATATATATATTTTTGGTTTTTTGAGGTAGGGTCTCATTCTAGCCCAAGCTGACTTGGAATTCACTATGGGGTGGCCTTAAACTTTGTGTGTGTGTGTGTGTGTGTGTGGAATGTCCTTATTTCTCTGTCAATTTGAATGGATAGCTTTGCTGGATAAAGTAATTTTGGTTGACAGTTATTATCTTTCAGAACTTGGAATACATCATTCCAAGCCCTTCTGGCTTTTAAAGATTTTGTTGAATAATCTGCTATTATCCTGATGGGCTTGCCTTTATTAAGGGACTTGATTTTTCTGTTTTCAATATATTTTCTTTGGTTTGTGTGTTTAGTAGTTTAATTAAAATATGGAGGTGTGATGGTTTGATTCAGGTATCCCCCATAAACTTAGATTTTCTGAACGCCATATCCCTAGCTGTTGTCAATTTGGGAATTAAACCCTTCTGAAGGCAGTGTATTTTGGGGGGAGAGCCTATGGGTATTATAACCAGCTTCCTCTTGCCAGTGTTTGGCACACTCTCCTGTTGCTGTTGTCCATCTGATGTTGGTCAGGAGGTGATGTCCACCCTCTGCTCATGCCATTGTTTCCCCCTTCCATCATGGAGTTTCCCTTCAGTCTGTTAGCCAAAATAAATTTGTTTTTTCCCATAAACTACTCCTGGTCGGGTGTTTTCTGCTAGCAATGTGAACCTGACTGCAATAGGTGGTAAGAGGTTTCTTCCTGATTTTGTCTGTTTGATGTCCTACAGGCTTCCTGTATCTGCACTGGCATCTCTTTCCCTATTTGGGGAAATTTTTCTTATATGATTTTGTTGAAAATACCTACTATGCCTTTGGAGTGAAATTCTTCTTCTATTATACCCTGAATTCTTACATTTGATCTCATCATAGCATCCCAAATGTCTTGAAATTCCCATTCATACCTTCCAATTAGTTTGTCCTTCTCTTTGTTGGACTGTACTAAATCTGTTACTATGCCTTCTAGTTTAGATATTCTGTCTTACCCTTGATCCATTCTACTGGTGAGACTTTCTACAGGGTTTTCTATTTGACATACGCTGTTTTTCATTTCTAGTATTTCTGACTGGTGTTTTTTCATTATTTCTATTTCCTTACTCATGTCTTGCATTAACCTCCTTATTTCATTAAGTTGCTTCCCTGTGTTCTCTTGGGATTCCTTCAGGACTTTGTTTTCTTCTTCAATTCCTTTGATTTCTTCTTTGATATATTTGGATATAGATATTATCAATTTTTGAATTCTTTGTCAGACATTTCATCTAAATCATTCTCACTGGAAGACATTTATGATGGATTTATAATTTTAGGTGGAATTTTATTGTCTTGATCTTTTGTGTTTCTAGTCTTTAATGTAGAGGGTTTTTTGCATCTTGAGTTAGTTTGATGCTTGGGTTTTCTAAATATCTGCAGTATTCTTAGATGTGTAAATCCAACTTTATATATCTTCATGGTGGGAACATAAGGTGCCAGGTATGGTTCTTGTATTACTCCCAGAGTAACAGCAGAAGTGACCCTAGGTGTTGACTTTTCCTGCTATGCAAGTATTCTAGCAGACTGGGTGGAGCAAATTACTGGCAAATTCTAAAATTCAACTGAGTAATATATACATTAAATAAAAACCAGCATAGAGTAATTATGTAAGAGTGGGCATTAAAACAAACAGATAATCTAATAATGTCAAAGTCCCTAAGGGTATGTATTGTCCCACACTCAATCCTGTCAACTGGGAGGATGAGATTTCTGTTATGAAATGGGTTCCAGGTCAACCCAGGGTTGAATGAGACACTGCCCCAGTAATGACAGAAGAAAAAGACAAAGGCTGTATGAATCAGGAAACATCAAAGACAATAGTCAACACCAAAATACAGCTTATTTTAGAATGGTAAAACCAAGGTTACATCAATCAAATCTAACAGATAACCTGCCCCTGACATGGAAGGTGAGATGAGCACTTCCAGTGCAGGCATATGTACCTGGCTTTGTGTAAGTAGGCCCCATTATTTTCTGAGATGGCTTTCAATCTCATGTATGCTGAGTACCCACCTCGTTCCCTCTCTATTGCGCTGTGGACTTGGTCAGGCTGTTTGGGTCGCTGAATCTGGTTCTGACCAGCTGTGCTGGATGCTGTGTGGCTGGGAGGTGGTTCTCCCATAGTTTGCGGCACTGGCAGTTGGGGGGAAGGCGGCTGTGCAGGGTGCCTGGAGATGTACCGGAGCTGCTCAGCTGGTCATGTTTGTGATCTCCTTCAGCAGCTGCTCAGTTGGCCCCTGCTGTCTTCCCTTCATGTCTCTTGACTTTGCAAGGAGGCTGGTGTGAGCAGAAAATCCCTTCTACTGCTTCTGCAGCTCAGGCAGAGCCGGGCAGCTACACGGGCCTGCACTGCAGCAAGAGCGGATTCTGGCTGGTTGTGTGGTTGCTCAGGGTCTCTCCTGCTTCTCTGCCAAGGTTCATAATTCCTTATACACCTTCACTTTTTGGTAGAAGAGTGTATTTTGCTGTTTTCCTGCTTTTTCCCCTCCCACCAAGCTGCTTTGGTGTGGCTACTACACCACCACCTTACCAAGAAGTCCTCCTGAATTTTTTTTCTTTTTCAGACTAATTTTATTGCAGTAATTATTTACCAATTAAAGGAAGGAAATATGTAAATAGAAATACCACATAGCATGTTGTTATGTTATTGGCTTACTTTTATTTCATCAGGGTCTGTTATGAGGTGCTTTTTTAAAAAATATCTTATTATGTATTTACAAGCAGAGAAGGGGAGGTGAGAGAGACGATGGGCCCTCTTGCCACTGCAAACAAACTCCAGATACTTGTGCCACTTTGTGCATCAGCTCTACATGAGCACTGCCAAGCTTTACAAACAAGTGCCTTTAACCACTGAGCCACCTCTCCAGTTCTATGAGAGCTTGTAAAAATAATCAGCTAGCCAGGCGTGGTGGCACATGGCTTTAATCCCAGCAGTCAGAAGGCAGAGGTAGTAGAATCACTGTGAGTTCAAGGCCACCCTTCAATTATAATAAATATCCAATTTGCAGAAAAAAATAATAATAGGGCTGGAGGGATGGCTTAGCAGTTAAAGTGTTTGCCTGAAAAGCCTAAGGACCCAGGTTCAATTCCCCAGGACTCACATAAGCCAGATGCACAAGGTGGCACAGGTGTCTGGAGTTCATTTGCAGTGCTTAGAGGCCCTAGTGCATCCATTCTCTCTCTATCTACCTCTTTCTCTCTCTCTCTCAAGTAAATAAAATATTAAAATAATAATAATAAGCTATCTTTCCTTAAAACTCTTATGACACTGGAGAGATGGCTCAGCAGTTAAAGGTACTTATGTGCAAAGCCTGACAGCCCAGGTTCAATTCCCCAGTACCTACATAAAGTCAGATGCATAAAGTGGTGCATGCATCTGAAGTTCATTTACAGTGGCAGGAGGCTCTGGAGTAGCCAACCGCCCTGCCCCCCTCAAATAAATAAATAAATAAATTTAAAGAAAATAAATAAAAATCTTTTTCTTAGTTTTTTGATTTTTCATTGTAGGGTCTCACACTAGCCCAGGTTGACCTATAATTCACTATGTAGTCTCAGTATGGCCTCAAACTCACAGCAATCCAACTACCTCCGCTTCCCTCTGCTGGAATTGAAGGTTTGCACTACCACGCCAGGCAAAATTATAATTATTATCTGTGTGTGTATGTGCATATGTGTGTGTGTGCAGGTGTGCACATGCCATAGAGTACCTGTGGAGGTCAGAAAACCACTTTCAGGTCCATCTTCTTCTGACCACCTCATTTGAGGCAGGGTTTTTCACTTTGCTGTTTTGCTTATTTATTTATTTATTTATTTTGTTTTGATATTTTTTTGGTGATTAGGTGTTCTTAGAGTCTCATTCTAGCCCAGTATTCACTTTGTAGTCTCAGGGTACCCTCCAACTCACAGTAATCCTCTTACCTCCGCCTCCTGAGTGAATGCTGGGATTAAATGTGTGCGCCACCACATTGGCTTTCTGCTGTTCTTTTTTCTTTTTCTTTCCTCCTCCTCCTTCTTCTTTTTGAAAGAGAGAAATAGGCAGAGAGGGGGAGAGGGAGAGAGAACAGGCGAGCCAGCTCCAGTCACTACAAATGGACACCAGATGCATAAGCTACCTGGCTTACATGGGTCCTGGGGAATTGAACTTGGATCCTTTGGTTTTGCAGGCAAGCACCTTAAACACTAAGCCATCTCTCCTGCCCTCTGCTGTTCTTTACTGCCCTCACCGTGGACTTGCTTTGAAGTTTTCTTTTACCTCCCATCTCACTGCCAGCATAGGTATGCTGGGATTCCAGAAGCCCACCATGGCTTCCAGCTTTTTACATGAGTTCTGGGAATTGAATTTAGGTCATCCAGGTTGAGCTACGAAGGCTTTATCTTTTATTTCTTTTCTTTTCTTTTCTTTTTTTTTTTTTTTTTTTGGTTTTTCGAGATAGGGTCTCACTCTAGCTCAGGCTGACCTGGAATTTACTATGTAGTCTCAGGGTGGCCTCGAACTCGTGGTGATCCTCCTACCTCTGCCTCCCAAGTGCTGGGATTAAAGGTGTGCGCCACCATGCCCGGCTCCTCTTTTATTTCTTTTAAGTGACTGAATCAGGGCTGGAGAGATGGCTCCATGGTTAAAGCGCTTGCCCACAGGCATAAGGACCTGAGTTGGGATTCCCAGACCTCACATAGAAGCTGAAAGCTAAGTTGGGCTTCTGTAATCCCATCACCGTTCCTGTGGTGAGATGGGTGGCAGAGACGGTGGAATCTCCCAGAAGCTTGAGGACCAGCTAGCCTGGAGAACAGAGACCCTACCTTCAAGGAAGTGGAAAGCAAAAACAAACACACAAAAGTTGTCCTCTGATCTCCACATACACACCGTAGCATGTGCGTCTGTATTCACACATGAAAACACACACACACACACACGCATGCACAAAAGAACTAAATCAAATTATGAGTCTTTGATTGTATATATCTATCTCTAATTGTTAGAATTTGAGCTCCATGAGGCAGACATTTTGGACATTCCTGAATCCCCTATTCTGGAATAACTAATACTTAAACACATACTGTTAATACTGATCAAATAATTGGAAGAACAGACACCACAGTGAGAGGTGCTGGAAGGGACACTATGAAAGCATAAGGATATGGAGCAATAGCCGGGCGTGGTGGCGCATGCCTTTAATCCCAGCACTCAGGAGGCAGAGGTAGGAGGATCGCCATGAGTTTGAGGCCACCCTGAGACTACACAGTGAATTCCAGGTCAGCCTGAGCTAGAGTGAGACCCTACCTCAAAAAAATAAAACAAAAAAGAAGAAGAATATGGAGCAAGTCATCCCTGCCTCGTCCCATCTCTCCATACACACACACACTCACACCTTGGCCTCTGTTTTGGTATGCTACTATCCCTTGGCTTCTCTGATCCCATCCTCCTCTCTTCGCCCTCTTTTACTTTTTCTTTCTTTCTTTCTTTTTATTTTATTTATTTATTTATTTTGGTTTTTCAAGGTAGGTTTTACGTTAGCCCTGACTGAACTGGAATTCACTATGTAGTCTCAGGCTGGCCTCAAACTCACAGCAATCCTCCTATTTCTGCCTCCCAAGTGCTGGGATTAAAGGCATGCACCACCATGCCCAGCTAAAAAATATTTTTATTTGCAAGAAGAGTAAAGAAAGAGAGAGGGAGAGAAAGTATGGGCACTCCAGGACCTCCTGCCACTGCAAACAAACTCCAGATGTGTGCACCATTTTGTGTGTCTGGATTTATGTGGGTTCTGGGGAATTGAACTCAGGCTAGCAGGCTTTGGGATCAAGCACCTTTAACTGCTGAGCCATCTCCTCAGACCCAGAAATCGAACTTTTGAAGACAGAATAATGATTCCTAATTTCCCAATTATGTCCCCACAGAGAATTTTGTTAGACCAACAGAGGACATTACTGCAGCTATTGTCAAAGAAAAGGGAAGTGAAGAAGCATGTAATCTCACAAGGGGTGTCCGACTAAAGAACTTGTCGCCTCCGGCATCATTAAAAGGTAGAGAAAATTTGGCTTGTATCCACTGTCTAGTAGGCTCCGCTTTGGACTGTTCTGAGTGACTATCTAAAGAGGAGAAAGAAAAATAACATGGGCTCTTTGTGTGTTTGTGTTTGGTCTGTATTGCCCCACTTGGGGAAAGGCTCCATAGTAGGGTGCAGTTCTCTACTTCCAGGTGTACATGTTTTGGGTTCTGAAGCAAATCAATGCTCTTTCTTTCTTTCTTTTTTTTTTTTTTTTTTTTTTTTTTTTGGAGGGTCTTGCTGTAGCCCAGTCTGACCAGGAATTCACTATGATGATACTTTCACTCACAATGATCCTCCTACCTCTGCCTCCCCAGTACTGGGACTAAAGGCTTGTGCCACCATAACCCTTCCCTAAATTTTTTTTTCAACTGTATAAAAGAAGAAGATGTCAATTAAGCTGAACCAAATCATGAGGGAGAGAAATATTATATGGAGACCTGGTCTCACATCCAATTTTTTTTCTTTTCAATTTTTTTTTTTTTTGTTTTTTGTTTTTTGTTTTTTTGAGGTTGGGTCTCACTCTAGCCCAGGAGGACCTGGAATTCACTATGGAGTCTCAGGGTGGCCTTGAACTCACAGCAATCCTCCTACCTCTGCCTCCCGAGTGCTGGGATTAAAGGCGTGTGCCACCACGCCTGGCTCAAATTTTTTTTATTAACAACTTCCATGATTATAAAAAATATCCTTTGGGCTGGAGAGATGGCTTAGCGGTTAAGCGTTTGCCTGTGAAGCCTAAGGACCCCGGCTCAAGGCTCGATTCCCCAGGACCCACGTTTGCCAGATGCACAAGGGGCGCATGCGTCTGGAGTTCGTTTGCAGTGGCTGGAGGCCCTGGCACGCCCATTCTTTCTGTCTCTATCTGCCTCTTTCTCTGTCTGTCACTTTCGAATAAATAAATAAAAATAATTTAAAAATATCCTTTGGTAATGCCCTCCCTCCCCCCACTTTCCCCCTTTGAAACTCTACTCTCCATCTTATCCCCTCCCCCTCTCAATCAGTCTCTCTTTTATTTTGATGTCATGATCTTTTCCTCCTATTATGATGGTCTTGTGTAGGTAGTGTCAGGCACTGTGAGGTCATGGATATCCAGGCCATTTTGTGTCTAAAGGAGCACGTTGTAAGGAGTCCTACCCTTCCTTTGGCTCTTACATTCTTTCTGCCACCTCTTTCGCAATAGACCCTGAGCCTTGGAAGGTCACACCCAATTTTATGGGAAATGACCAATAAAGTTGATATTTTATGTATTTATTTGCAGGGAAGAGATCATAGGCACCATGGACTCTCGCCACTGCAAATGCACTCCAGATGCATGGGCCACTTTGTGCATCTGGCTTTATGTGAGTCCTGGGGAATGGATCCTGGGCCAGACCTGGGCCAGTAAGCTTTGTGAGCAAGTACCTTTAACCACTGATCTATTGTCTAACAAATAGTTTATATCAGAGGTGTGTTATTGTGCTTATAGAGGAAAAAATGACTTTAAATCAATTTTCTAGTATGTGTTCAGTTCAAATCCATGCACTCGAGAAGTAACTTTAAGCGTTTAAAGGATTAAAAAATGTTTAAAGGGACACTTGAAGTCTCTTAGTCTTTAAACATGTGTCATGTTTGTTTAACTCGACGTGTCTTCTCCTGAAGTAGGGAGATGGACCCATTTAGCTTCGACTTTCCTTTTTTTTTTTTTTTTTAGCTTTGACTGTTCTGTGTACACATTGTCTTTAATGGAAGACAACTTAGTCAAAATGAGCAGGAAGAAGCTGAGGATATAGCTCAGTGACAGAACACTTGTCTAGCATGTATAAGGCCCTGGATCCAATCCCCAGTACCTCCTAAAGCAAAACAAAGCAAAACAAAACAGTTCAGCTGGGCATGGTGGTGCATGCCTTTAATCCCAGAACTCAGGATGCAGAAGCAGGAGGATTGCAGAGAGGTTGAGGCCACCCTGGGACTCCATAGTGAATTCCGGATCAGCCTGGGCCAGAGTGAGACCCTACCTCAAAAAAAAAAAAAAAAAAAAAAAAAAGCTAAACAAAATAAAAGTTCAGGATGATAGCCAAGCTTTGATGAGAAGTAGAAGTTGAAGATAGGGACTGTTTGTCAGTTGACAATGCTATAGAGATGACATTGTGTGCCTTGAGAATAAATGACTCTCTGGGATACATAGAAGTCTTACAGCTGGTTAGTTCTGAGAAAAAGAAGAACCAGTGAAAAAGATAGAGAGGATGAGCTGGCAACATCTACAAAGAGCAGGAACAGGGCTGGAGAGATGGCTCAGTGGTTAAGGTACTTGCCCACAAAGCCTAACTACCTGGGTTCAATTCCCTAGCACTGATGTAAAGTCATATTCACAAAGTGGCACATGCATCTGGAGTTCATTTGCAGTGGCTAAAGGTCCTAGAGCACCATTTTTTTCTCTCTTTCTCTTTTTCTCTGTCTTGCTCTGTTTGGAAAATAAATAGTTTTTGTTTTGTTTTGTTTTGTTTTTCAAGGTAGGGTCTCACTCTGGCTCAGTCTGACCTGGAATTAACTAGGTAGTCTCAGGGTGGCCTGGAACTCACGGCAATCCTCCTACCTCTGCCTCCCGAGTGCTGGAACTAAAGGCGTGTGCCACCACACCTGGCTGATAATTTTTTTTTAAGAGCAGGAATAGCAGACCTGACTGCTGTGACCTCTCCTCATGCATCCTTGTCACCCTTTAACACAAAATCATAATGCCTGGAGATCATGCTGACTCTCGTCATATGTGTTTTCAGACCTGTGTGTTTGGTGCTCCCAGCATAAGCTCTATCTGTGAATTAGGTATTAAATAACCACTTCTTATGACTTAGCTCAGCCGTATTTCTGCAAACAAGAACTGTTGCACAGGACAGTCATCTGCTTCTAGAATGCACCTGATACTGATAGATCACTAGTTCCCCACTGTGTGGCTTTTCCCCCACAGAAATCTGTCTGGTCCAGCTGGATAGCATGAGCCTTTCCCACCAAATGCTCGTGAGATGTGCCGCCATCATCGGCCTGACCTTCACTACAGAACTGCTGTTTGAGATTCTCCCTTGCTGGAACATGAAGATGATGCTGAAAGCCCTGGCCACCCTGGTAGAATCAAATGTCTTCTATTGTTTCAGGAATGCCAAGGAGCTTCAGTTGGCTCTGAAACAAAACGAGTCCTCATGCGAGGTGCACTATCGCTCCTCGTGTTTGAAGTCCAATGAAGGGTTGGGTGAGTAGAACCTACAAGGGGTCCACAGTTCCCCTTGGTGACAGGAGTGCATAGATTAAAGGAGTTTAAGGGGCTGGTGATTTAGCTCAGTGGTAAAGAACTTGCCCAGAATGCACAAGGCCCTGGGTTTAGTTCCCTGGGCCAAGAATAAACATAAATAAATACAACTATCAGAAACAAAGAGCCCACCTGTGTTAGGTAGTAGCAGCTGGTCCGGTGTCCATTGCCAAGCTGAAAAGCCCCTCCTCTTCCGTTTAGGTCACAGGGGACAGGACAAGCTGCGCGAAATGGAAGGCAAGGTGATCGAATGCCACGTCATCCGATTCTGCAGGCCTATGATGCAGAAAACGGCTTATGAGCTGTGGCTCAAGGACCAGAAGAGAGCCATGCACTTGAAATGTGCCCGTTTCTTAGAAGACAGTGCCCACCAGTGCTACCACTGCAGAAACAAGGACTTCATTCCCTACCACCACTTCACAGTGGACATCCGGCTCAACACTTTGGACATGGAAACAGTTAAGAAGATGGCTCAGTCCAGAGGATTTAAAAGTAAATTTACTTGATTCCTAAAGAATCTTAACTCTTCCTAGGGAGTCAGGAGAGTAAGATGCAGAAGGAATGGGTCTGAACTTTAAGGGCTTCAAGTCACCTGGGGGACTGGGACACAAAGACCAATGAGGCTTCGGGACCATAGGCTCATGGGGACTGCAGGAGCTGGGGATCTTGCTGTGACCATCAGGGAGGATTTGGGGGCTCAGGGCTCTGGCAATACAGGATGTGACCAAGCTTAAATTAAAATGTCTCCTGTAGGGGATAGGGAAATGGTTCTGTTGGTAAAGTGTTTACTTGAGCACTAATGAAGATCTGAGTTCAGATCCCCACCATCCACATAAAAGCCAGGCACAATGGCAAGCACCTATAATCCCAGCATTGGGAAGGAAAAGACAGGGAATCCCTAGGGTTTGATGGCTCACTAGCCTAGCAATATAGGGAGCTCCAGGTTCAAGGAGATCATATCCCCCCAAAATAAAGGTGGAGAACAAGTAAGGAAGACACCTGATGTTGACCTTGAACCTCCACATGCACGTACACACATATGCTTGCACACCTGCACATACATGTGCACACACACTTGTACACATTTTTTTTTTAAAAAAGAGCCAGGCATGGTGGCACATGCCTTTTTGGGAGGCAGAGGTAGGAGGATTGCTGTGAGTTCAAGGCCACCCTGAGACTACATAGTGACTTCCAGGTCAGCCTGGGCTACAGTGAAACCCTACCTCAAAAAACAAAAAGCAAAACAAAACAAAAATCTGCAAAATAAATACATTACCATTACCTTTAGATCTACAAAGACCTAGGCTGCAGTCCTACCCCTGCCACTGACAAATGATCCCAGGCAAGTTGCTTTCCTTCCTTCTCTGCTGGAAGTCTTTGCTTTAAATGGAGAAATAGCAGGACTAGATAATGCTTATTTTAAGATCCTTATGGAATTTTTAAAACTACTGAAGTCTGGTTAGACTGAAGGCATTGAGTTAACCTTTGGAGTGTTTCATTGAAATATTTATTTCTGTGGGCTGGAGAGATGGCTTAGTGGTTAAGGTGTTTGCCTGCAAAGCCAAAGGATCACGGTTCGATTCTCCAGGGCCATGTGAGCCAGATGCACAAGGGGGCACATGCATCTGAAGTTCATTTGCAGTGACTAAAGGCCCTGGCATGCCCATTCTCTCTCTCTCTCTCTCTCTCCCTATTTCTGTCTCTCAAATAAATAAAATACATAAAATATACTTAAAAATATTTATTTCTGGGGCTGGAGAGATGGCTTAGCAGTTAAGGCACTTGCCTGCAAAGCCAAAGGACCCAGGTTCAATTCCCCAGGACCCACATAAGGCAGATGCACAAGGTGGTCCATGCATCTGGAGTTTGTTTGCAGTGGCTGGAGGCCCTGGCACATCCATTTTTTCTCTCTCACTCTCCCTCTTTCTCTCTTCCAAATAAATAATTTAAAAAATATTTATTTCTTGCTGGAGAGATGCTTAGCACTTAAAGACTTGTCTGCGAAGCTTAAGGACCCATGTTTGACTCCCCAGATCCCATGTAAACCAGGCACACAAGATGATGCATGCACAAAGTCGCACATGCACATAAGGTGGCATGTGCATCTGGAGTTCAGTTACAGGGCTAGAGGCCTTGGCATGCCAATTCTCTTTCTTTTCCTTTCTCTTGCTCTCTCTTGTTAAAAAACAAAAAAGGTCAATCCACTGGGCTTACCTCAAAAAAATATATATTTATTTCTTCATTATAAACTGATATCACTTCCTTTGAAATTGTTAAAATACAGTTGTAGGGCTGGATTAGATAGATTGTTCAGCAATTAAAGGTGTTTGCTTGCAAAGCCTGATGGCCCTGGGTTTGATTCCCCAGCACCCTCATAAAGCCAGATATACCAAGTAGCACATGTGTCTAGAGTTCATTTGCTGCAGCAGGAGGCATTGGTGAGCCCATTCTCTCTTCCCCTCCCCCCTCTATTAAATAATTTTTAAAAAACGTATATAATTTTAGTTCTCACAGCTTAGATAAATTAGGATAATGCTATCAGCTACAACAAACACCAACCTTCCAATGGCTTGGCACAGTGAGATGGAAGTTTATTTTCCTGTCCGTGTCATAATCCACATGGCCTGTGGCAGTTAGGGGCTTAGGTTCTTGTTTTTGGTTTTGGTTTTCCAAGGTAGGGTCCAGCTCTAGCCCAGGCTGACCTGAAATTCACTATGCAGTCTTAGGGTGGCCTTGAACTCTCAGCAGTCCTCCTTCCCTAGTGCTGGGATTAAAGGTGTGTGCCACCATGCCAGCTCAGGGTTTTGGTTCTTTCCAATGGCAGTTTTGCTTAACCCTCAGGCATATCCAACCTGTGGTCTCTGGGTCACATGCATGGTAGGATAGCTATGAAGTGCCCAGCACATTTGTAGATGACAATGTCATGTCCCAAGGTCAAAAGGTTAGACACTCCTACTAGATTTTCAGAATGAGTTGCTTTCCAGTAGAAGGACAGGATAGAGCAGACACAGCCATCTACTTCCAGAGGTGACATCTACCCCTTTGGATCTAATTATACAGTGAGGACTAGCCACATGGCTTTAACCGAGATGCCCTGCGGACTAGGGTTGGGTGTAGGGAGTGTCTCTGATAGATGGCTGGCATCTGCACTGACAGGGCACAGTTCTGTGACCCACATAACTTCCTTGCTCATTTGTTTTCTAGCCAAAGAGGAGGTCATCTTTTCTAAGTCTGTGAATCCCTCAAAATCTACGTTATTGCCTGGAAGGCTCAGGTATACAGATAATTGTATAATTGTGTTAATTGTTTAGGACATAGACCACAAGCAAGTGTCATGAAACTCACTGTTAGACTCATTCGCCTGCTCAGGCCTTTGGGCCTCATAAGTACAGAGGGAAATGGCAGGGGTGGAGGGTCAATGGAGGGGATAATAGCAACCTGAGATACCACTTGTCTTGGGCAACCAACACATCCTTTTCCTAACAGTGCACCTAGCAACTGTTGCCACTTGGGTCACCCCGCCCCCCAACCTGCATTGAGCTTCATGTATTCCCCACTCCAAGCAATGGAATAAGTTTCTCTGCCCTTGGATCCTTTCATAACACTCCTTTTGTGGTCAATTTCTAATTAAATATTTTCTTAGACAAATCTGGAATTAGAAGACGGGGCCATCTGGGTGCATGCATGTACAGTAAGATAAACTGTGTCCTTTAAGTGAACTATTAGGGAAAATCCCCTTTTAACCACCTTATGCCTATAATTAATTGGGCTTACATATAATTAAAAGCAGGAACTTCATGAGAAAGGAATGTGCAGTAGAGGAATGTCTATGTTACTCAAACCTGTCAATCAAAATACAGAATCATTCTAACTACACCCTGGTAATCTAGTTCTCCTTCTAGATCTCAGAAAGAAGAGGCCCTGAATGGTCACCTGCTGCTCTTGTCCAGTCTAACTTAAGGAGCCCACTGCTCCCTTGTAGCGTAACCACCCCTAGCTGCCTTTTTTGTATTTTTGCATTACTCTCTAGTGTTTTTTTTCTGATGTTTTATAGAAACAAAATCGGTGCTACATCTATTACTTGCTAATCTTCTGTTTATTTCTGCTTTTAAACAGTCCTGAAGAAGTAAGGGACAAGATCTTGATATTCTTTGATGCTATTATAAGTAAGATGAAGGCAACTCAGGAAGATATCCTCCCTGTGGAACCGTGCCAGTGTGCGGACATTCTCCAGATGGTCATCTTGCCTCTAGCCCAGCATTTTCTGGCTTTGGGAGAAAACAACAAAGCCCTGTATTATTTCCTAGAAATTGCAGCAGCTTATCTCATCCTGAGTGATAACTATAAGGTAAGCTGTTCCTCCCAGACCTCCTCTACCCTAGAGACAGCTCAGAGACCACACACCCAGAAGGCGAGTTCCGGGGTGCTTTATTACCCTTTTCCTCCAAAATTCACATTGCTCAGAATGGAAGTGATCTAAGGTTGAGAAAATGGAGTTGGAACAAATCTCAAGTACCATTATATCATTTAAAATATTACCACTGCCAGAGTGGTGGTGTATGCCTGTGATCTGAGCACTTGGGAGGTAGAGCCAAGAGGATCAGGAGTTCAAAGCCAGCCATAGCTACATAGCAAATTCAATGCCAACTTGGGCTACATAAGACCCTGTCAAAAAAAAAAAAAATTACTAGCA
Organism: Dipus sagitta; assembly: GCA_036346955.1. Taxonomy (NCBI): domain Eukaryota; kingdom Metazoa; phylum Chordata; class Mammalia; order Rodentia; family Dipodidae; genus Dipus; species Dipus sagitta. Next base: position 294,498,843 of record CM070770.1, on the reverse strand, counting down.
CCAAGCCAGAAGAGGTAATGCACGTGGGGATACGAGGCATACATAGACCCTACCTCATTAAGTAAGTACATACCTTTAGTCTTGCCACGCATTGTCTACCTCACAGAATATAAAGGGGTCTCATTTCCAAAGTGATGGGAGAGGACCTTTAGTACGCATACTTCAGTTTTAGCGTTGTCTTCCTCAGTAGCCTCCTAGTGGTCTTTGCCTTGCCATTTAAAATTAGAGTAGAAAATATCTATAGGTCTTTTGGTGTAAATTTATTTTCAGTCCTGTGGTACCCAAAGAGGCTCACCAGCTTTTGTCTCCATGCCATTTTGTTAAGCTATCACACATGCCACTAAAACTACCAAAGCATGAATGAATGCTTCTCTGGGGTAATTCTTTTTAAGTTTTAAAAATATTTTATTTACTTAGGAGAGAGAGGCAGAAAGAAAGAGACACACACACAGAGAGAGAGAGAGAGAGAGAGACAAAGAGAGAGAGAGAGAGAGAGAGAGAGAAAGAGAGAGAGAAAGAGAAATAGTATATGTGTGCCAGGGCCTCCTGCCACTGCAAACCAACTCTAGACACATGCGTTACTTTGTGCATCTGGCTTTATGTGGATACTGGGGAATTGAACCAGGGTTGTCAGGCTTTGAAAGCAAGCACCTTTAACCTCTGAGCCATCTGTCTAGCCCCTCTAGGATAATTCTAAGTATGTTCCCATGGTAGCATGCCTGTAGAACTGAGGGGATTACATTCATTTGATGAAATGAACAGAATTTTCCTGATGTGGTGCATGCCTTTAATCCCAGCACTCAGGAGGCAGAGATAGGAGGATCACTGTGAGTTTGAGACCACCCTGAGACCACATAGTGACTTTCATGTCAGCTTGGGTTAGAGTGAGACCCTACCTCAAAAAACTAAAAAGAAAAAGAATTCATTGCTAAGTAATTTGGGAGCACTGAGCTGAATATAGCTCCCTAAGTCCTATTACTGTAGGTATTCAAAGGTGCTTGCTAAGTCTTCCAGAAGACAGTGAAAGCCACAATTCAGGCTCAGGCTCGGGCTGAGGCACACGGTCTTTCTCAGATTTATTTGACTTTAGACCCCTTCCCATAGAGTTTCTGACTAGACTAACCTTCCCTGAGCTTAGGTGAGGACATGTCTTCCTGACCTCAGGGCCTTGCTGTATCTTGCCTTGAGCTAGTTTCAGGAAGTTTTAGACATTCAAGTAGCCATGTCTTCATGTCCACACTGCTAGTCCATTCCATACTTTACAGCTGCTGTTGATCACAGGAGCCTTATCAACAATCATACTTTAGATATCCTAGTATCAAAATTTTAAGCTATTAAGATGGTCAGCAAGCCCATTATCTGAATCATTTATGTCATAAATTAAGGCCTTTTGTATATTCCATGAATGTAGGTGGTGGGGATGGGGGATGTAGCCTGTGAGTCTCAGGAGGAGGTTTAAGTAGCCCTAGGGCCAACTTTAAAAAAAATGATTTTGGAGCTGGAGAGATGGCTTAGTGGTTAAGACACTTGCCTGCCAAGCCTAAGGACCCATGTTCAACTCCCCAGATCCCACGTAAGCCAGATGCACAAGGTAACACATGCTCAAGGTCACACATGTGCACAAGGTGTTGCAAGTGTCTGGAGTTCAATTACAGTGGCTGGAGGCCCTGGCATGCCAATTCCCTCTCTCTCTCTCTCATTAAAAAAAAAATGGTTTTGTTTGCTTCTTTGGGGCCTCATTTTAGCCCAGACTGACCTGGAACTCACTCTGTAGCCCAGTCTCTAGCCCAGAATATTACAAATTCATGGTGATTCTGCTACCTCAGCCTCCTGAGTGCTGAGATTAAAGGTGTACACCATCACATATGAGAGAGAGAGAATGACAGAATGGGAGTACGGTATGTCATACTCTTACCATTGCAAGCACCAGATGCACTTTGGGTGTCTGGCTTTACATGGGTGCTTAAGAATCACATCCATTCCAGCAAATTTTGGAAGCAAATGTCTTTTACCACTGAGCCATCTCCCCAGTCCTCCTCACATTTTTTCAGGTTTTTTGTTTGTTTGTTTGTTTGTTTGTTTTGTTTTTCCGAGGTAGGGTCTCATTCTAGCCCTGGATGACCTGGAATTCATTACGTAGTCTCAGTCTTAGGGTGGCCTCAAACTCATGGGCAATCCTCCTACCTTTGCCTCCCAAATGATAGGATTAAAGGCATGCACCACCACATCTGGCTTTTTTTTTTCTCTCGTTTTTGAGACAGTGTCTCACTCTAGCCCAGGCTAACCTGGAACTCACTCTAATAGCCCAGGCTGCTACTGTGATTCTCTACCTCAGCCTCCCGAGTGCTGGGATTAAAAGCATGCACCACCACGTCCTGCTGCCTTTATTTTTATTTTTTGTTTATTTATTTATTTTGTGTTTTTTTTTTTTCTAGGTAGGGTCTCATTCTAGCCCAGGCTGACTTGGAATTCACTATGTAGCCTAGAACTCACAGAGATTCTCCTACATCAATCCTCCTACATCGAACCTCCTACTTCAGCCTCCAGAGTGCTGGGATTAAAGGCATGCGCCACCATGCCCAGCCTCTGAAATTTTTAAATTTAGTTTGTTTTGTTTTCATTGCTGGGAATGAAACCCAGGGTCTCTCATATGCTAAGAAGTCACTCTGCTACTGAGTTATTGCCCATCCCTAGGCCAACTTTCTAAATCCTGTGCGTTCTTGTTTCACTACCCAAGGAGGGTGAGTGATCAGGAAGCTGTCTGGAAGCGGAAGCCCGGTAGAAAGGTCTCCTACGGCGTCGCTTGCACCGCTCACCCATCACAGACAATCTGTTTGCGCTGAGGCTGGCAGCCACCCCATCATGCCTCCCTCTTCCTGCTTCTCTCTCACACACATACATCTGTGCCAAAAGACACCTGAAGATGCCACTCATCTTATTTCACTCCTCCCATCTGATCTTGTCTTGAGGACCCCATGTTCCAAGATTGCATAGGAGCTGAAGATGGAACGGGAGGAGCTGCTCAGGGCCTCGTCTTCCTCTTCTACCCCCGAAGTTTGGCCTGAGAGAGGAAGTGAAGGTGCTTCATTGTTCGTTACAAAAGTAGAGACCCACTTCTCACAGATGGGAAGCTGCCAGGGGGGCCATGGTACATGGCTGGAGAAAGGAAATGTGGGGATGGAATTATTGAGAAGAAGAAATTGCTTTGAAGGAAATACTTTTTCTATTTTAAAATCATGCCCAGGTTTTTTGTTTGTTTGTTTATTTGTTTGTTTTGCCAAGGTAGAGGGTCTCCTCCTAGCCCAGGCTGACTTGGAAATCACTATGTAGTCTCAGGCTAGCCTTGACCTCACAGTGATCCTCCCATCTCTGCCTCCAAGTGCTGGGATTAAATGTGTGCACCACCACACCGGGCATAGCTACTGTTAATGGTCTCCATATGCATGTGCCACTTTGTGCATCTAGCTTTATGTGGGTACTGGGGAATCAAGCTGAGGTCGTTAGGCTTTGTAGGCAAGTGCCTTAACCACTGAACCATCTCTCTAGCACCCCCTCCCTCCCTTTTTGAGGTAGGGTGCTGCTCTAGCCCACGCTGACCTGGAATTTACTATGAAGCCTCAGGCTGGCCTCAAACTGACAGTGATCCTCTTATCTCTGCCTCCCGAATGCCAGGATTAAAGGTGTGTGCCACCATACCTGGCTCCAGTTTTAATTTTTTATTTATTTGCAAGCAGAGACAGAAAGAGAAAATGGGCTTGCCAGGGCCTCTTGCTACTGTAAACAAACTGCAGGTGCATGCACCACATTGCGCATCTGGCTTTATATGGGTACTGGGGAATCTAAGCGGGCACACAAGCTTGGCAAGTAGCGCCTTTAGCCATTGAGCCATCTCCCTGCCCCACATTGAGGGTAGTTTCCATGATAGCATGAGGAAAGACGGGGTTTCTGCCCTCATCCTCTTGGTTGAGCAACCCAGCAGACAGAGCTAGACATGCAGCTGGGAGCTTTATCCATAAAGCTTTTGTCTAATTTGGAATCTGACTCCTGCTTCTCTTCCTTCCATAGCATGTAGAGCAACAGCCCTGCTGTCGTCTGGATCCCAAAACTCATTACTTTTCTAATTGTTGCTGCTTGCAGGCATACATTTATTTGAATGAGGGAGAACAGTTACTGAAAACGCTTAAGACAGAAAAGTCTTGGAATCAGACCTTTGAATTGGCCACCTTTTATAGTTTAAAAGGTCAGGTAAGACATCACGACAGGCATGGCTTTCTTATTTGCCTCAGGTTTTCCCATAGAAGAAATAGAAGCCATCTTTGCACATACTAAATTCTAGTCTTTGCCCCTGCCACAGAGTCCTGCCCACCGCTCGGGAACTCCAAGCTCCGGGACCCCAAACCTCCTTGCTGTCATTTGCTAGCAGCAGAATCTTCCCTGTCCACAGGTTGACAGGTTGACATAATTATAAAACAGAAATGTACATGCATGAGTAAACATTTTCTTAAATAATGGACACCTAAGATGCCAAAGTTTCAACCTTCCTTTCTGTATACATGAAGGAATAAGCTTTTATCCCAGCTTTAAAAAAAATGATGTGTGTATTTTATTTATTTGCAAGGAGAGAGAGAGAGAGAGAATGGATGCATCAGGGCCTCTGGCCACTGCAAACAAACTCCAGATGCATGCGCCACTTTGTGCATCTGGCTTTATGTGGGTCCTGGGGAATGGAACCCGGGTTGTTAGGCTTTGCAAGCAAATGCTTTAACTGCTAAGCCATCTCTCCAGCCACATCAGCTTATTTGATAAGATTTCTTAGTGTGGATGTATTGTTGGAGCATGCTGACTAAGTCTAAAACCATTACTTTTACTCTTTCCTCTCTCATCTTCCCACAGGTCTGCTTTAACATGGGCCAAATGGTGCTTGCCAAGACAATGTTGAAGAGGGCATTGAAGCTCCTCAACCAAAAGTTTCCTTACAACTTACTTTCCTTGTTTCTCCAAATTCATGTTGAGAAAAACAGACACTTTCAGCTTTTGAGTCATAGCATCCACAAGAACTTACCTCCAAGGTAAGGGAAGGAGCTGGGGAGAGCTAAGTGTCTCATTTCCCTCTTAGAAAGACCCCACCCCAGTGCAAGTCACCCCTCATGGCCACGTCCTCTAGTAACACAAGGACCCCTGCTTGATCAGACCACTCATGGGAGGGGGAGGAAGCAGGTGTGGGAGGGGTTCCCTGGCCAGAGTTGGCTGAATCCAGACCATTTCCCAGGCCGCTTTTGTCAAAGAGAGCTCAGGAATGTGGGCGCACATCTGTAGTGCCAGTGCTAGGCAGGCTAAGACAGGGAATCCCTGCACTCCCTGGCTGCTGGTCTAGCACAATCGGTGAGCTCTAGGATCAGGCAAGAGACCCTGCTTCAAAGGATAAGGTGGCATGTGACTGAGGAAGACCCCTGCTGTCAATCTCTGGCCTCTACCCATGCTGTAGCACACACATGTGCACCCACACACTTAGAAACATGCATATACACATGTGTGCACAGCACAAAGAGCAAAAAGGAAGATATTTATAATCAAAAGAGGACAGCATTTTGTCATGGATGATGGAGAGGAAAAGGGCATCAAAATAGAAGGTCTAACTAGAGGGAAGAAGGGATTCAGTGGAGGGGATAATAAAAGAAGGTAAAGGGGGATGGAAAGATGGCTTAGCAGTTAAGGCGCTTGCTGGCAAAGCCAAAGGACCCAGGTTGGACTCCCCAGTGCCCACATAAAGCCAGATGCACAAGGTGGCATGTGCATCTGGAGTTTGTTTGCAGTGGCTGGAAGCCCTGACATGCCATTTCTCTCTCCCTCACTCCCCCCACCCCGTATCTTATTTAAATAAATAAGGGATGGAGAGATGGCTTAGCGGTTAATGCATTTGCATGCAAAGCCAAAGGATCCCAGTTCAATTCTCCAGGACCCACGTAAGCCAGATGCACAAGGGGGCGCATGCATCTGGAGTTCATTTGCAGTGGCTGGAGTCCGTGGCATGTCCATTCTCTCTCTCTCTCTCTCTCTCTCTCTCTCTTCTCTCTCTCAAATAAATAAATAAAATATATTAAAATAAATAAATAAGAATGTGCCAGGCATGGTGGCACATGCCTTTAATCCCAGAATTTGGGAGGCAGAGGTAGAAAGATTGCCATGAGTTCAAGGCCACCCTGAGACTACATATAGTGAATTCAGCCTGGGCTACAGTGAGACCAAACCTTGAAAAAAAAACAAAAAAAGAGCCGGGTATGGTGGGACATGCCTTTAATCCCAGCACTCAGGAGGCAGAGGTAGGAGGATCAATGTGAATTTGAGGCCAGCCTGAAACTACATAGTGAATTCTAGGTCAACCTGGGCTAGAGTGAGACTCTACCTCACAAACAAAAAACAAAACAAAACAAAAAAGGTAATGGGAGGAGATTATTATCAAAATTCATTTTGTACATGTTTGAAAATTGTCAATAGCTGTGTGCGGTGGTGCACACCTTTAGCCCCAGCACTCGGGAGGCAGAGGTGGGAGGCTTGCCATGAGTTCAAGGCCTCCCTGAGACTACATAGTGAATTCCAGGTCAGTCTGGGCTGGAGCAAGACCCTACCTCAAAAAAAAATGTCAGTAAGAGTTTTAAAATTAAAAAAAACATTAAAGAGGAAGCCCAGCATGGTAGGAGGCAGAGGTAGAAGGATTGCTGTGATTTTGAGACCAACCTGAGACTACATAGTGAATTCCAGGTCGGTCTGGACTAGAGTGAAACCCTACCTTGGAAAAATAAACTTAAGGGATCGCTTTGGAATATGAGCTCCAGTTATCCCTCCCTACTTTTCTAGCCTGCATCTCCCATGGCTATCCATAATCGGGATACCAGAACTAGCACTTCGGGATACCAGTCACAAGCCCCTTTCCATCCATTGCTAAGATACTGGGTATTATCCTGTGCCAAAGAAAAATAGCAGACTTGGGGACATCTGCCAGAAAGTAAGCTCCTCATTCACCCACAGAGTTTATAAGGGTGAGGGTTCCATGGGGTCCCCACTGATCAGGATGGCAGCTAAGATTTGTTCACTTCAGTGTATGAAATTTTTTCCTACAAGAGAGTAGGTAGTTAAGGTGCTTGCCTGCAAAGCCTGATGACCTGGGCTTGATTTCCCCAGTACCCACACATACACAAAGTGACACATGCATCTCTGGAGTTCGTTTGCAGTGACTAGAGACCCTGGCATCCATTCTCTCTATTTCTCTGTGTGTGTCTGTGCTCACAAATAAATAAATAAAAAATATTTGGGAGCCGGGCATGGTGGTGCATGCCTTTAATCCCAGCACTCGGGAGGCAGAGGTAGGAAGATCACTGTGAGTTCGAGGCCACCCTGAGACTCCATAGTGAATTCCAGATCACCCTGAGCTAGAGTGAGACCCTACCTCGAAAAACAAAAAACAAAACAAAAACAACAACAACAAAATATTTGGGCTGGAGAGATGGTTCAGTGGTTAAGACTCTTGCCTGAAAAGCCTAAAGACTGGGTTTGATTCTCCAGTACCCACATAAAGCCAAATGCACAAAATGGCACATGTGTCTGGAGCTCATTTGCAGTGTCTAGATGCTCTGGTGTGCCCATTCTCTCTCTCTTTCTTATCTTTCTCTCTCTCTCTGCTTGCAAATAAATGAATAAATTATATATATACATACATATATATATATATATATATATATATATATATATATATATATATATTGTTTTTTCCAGGTAGGGTCTCTTTTTTTTCTTAAAAATATCTTATTTGGGGCTGGAGAGATGGCTTAGCAGTTAAGGTATTTGCCTACAAAGCCAAAGGACCTCGGTTCGATTCCCCAGGGCCCACGTAAGCCAGATGCACAAGGGGGTGCATGCATCTGGAGTTCATTTGCAGTAGCTGGAGGCCCTGGCATACCTGTTCTCTCTCTCTCTCTTTCTCTGCCTCTTTCTCTCTCTCTCTCAAATAAATAAATAAAAATAAAGTTTTAAAAAATATATATCTTATTTATTTATCAGAGAGAGAGAGAGAGACAGAGAGAGAATGGGTGTGTCAGGTCCTCTAGTCACTACAAAGGGACTCCGGACACATGTGCCATCTGGCATATCTGGCTTTATGTGTGTACTGGGGAATCGAATTCAGGTCCTTAGGTTTTGCAGGCAAGCACCTTAACCGCCGAGCCATCTCTGCAGCCTTTTTATTTTTTTCAGGTGGGGTCTCACTGTAGCCCAGGCTGACCTGGAATTCACTATGTAGTCTCAGGCTGGTCTCGAACTCACAATGATCCTCCTACCTCAGCCTCCCAATTGCTGGAATTAAAGGCATTTGCCACCATGCCTGGCAAAACCTGATTTTTCAATTGTCCAAATTTGGTTCCTTAAATGAAGAGGCTCCTGGGGTAGAAACAAGATGGAGCCCAGCTCTTTGAAGATTGGAGGTAGACTCCTAGGAATATTTGCTACTTCTGGAGACCACAGAAAGCATCACTCTAGAGGCAAAAAAAAAAAAAAGAAAAAAAAAAAAAAAAGGTCTTTGGGTTACATGGAGGGTTGTCAGGCAAGATACAAGGTACCTAGTCAAATCTGAATTTCAGATAAAGATTTTTAAGAATGTGTGTGTGTGCATGCAGGCATATGCATGCCACAGCATGGGTGGCGGTCAGAGGTTAACTTCAAATGTTGGTCCTCACCTTCCACTTTGTTTGAGGCAGGTTCTCTTCACTATTGGCTGTTGTCTATACCAACTTTACATGAATTCTTTTTTTTTTCAATTTTATTTATTTACTTGAGAGAGCAAGAGAGGGAAAGAGGCAGACACACACAGAGAGAGAATGGATGCGGCAGGACCTCCAGCCACTGCAAACGAACTCCAGATGCATGCACCACCTTGTGCTTCTGGCTTATGTGGGTGCTGGGGAATCGAACCAAGGTCCTTTGGCTTTGCAGGCAAATACCCTGTTAAGCCATCTCTCCAGCCCCATGAATTCTTTTCTTTAAATATTTATTTATTTGAGAGAGAGAGAATGGACATGCTAGGGCCTCTAGCCACTGCAAATGAACTCCAGATACATGTGCCACCTTGTGGGTTCTGGGGAATCTAACCTGGGTCCTTAGACTTTGCAGGCAAGCACCATCTTTCCATCCCTAAGCTTTATGTGGATTTTGAAGGTCTGAGCTCAGGTCATCATGCTTGCCACAGCAAACAGGTTATTTACTGAGCCATTTCCTTAGCCCCAAGGATATTTTTCAGTACACACATGTCATGAAGTATTTAGAACATGTGTCTTCTAACAAAACTATTAGTTATTTTAAAAATTGACCTGGGCATCTGGGTGTGGTGGCACATGCCTTTAATCCCAGCATTCAGGAGGCAGAGGTGGGAGGATTGCAGTGAGTTTGAGGCCACCCTGAAACTACATAGTGAATTCCAGATCAGCCTGAGCTAGAGTGAACCCCTACCTCGAAAAAACAAAACAAAAGACAAACAAACCAACAAAAAACCTAGGTTGTTAAGCTTTGTAGGCAAGTGAATCGCTGAACCATCTCCCAGCCCCTATGCTTTCATTAGCTAAACCAGACAACCCTAATTAGCATAGGCATTTTAAAATGTTTTTGTTTATTTTATTTATTTGAGAGTGACAGACAGAGAAAGAAAGAGGCAGCTCGAAAGAGAATGGGCACGCCAAGGCCTCCAGCCACTGCAAATGAACTCCAGATGCATGAGCCACCTTATGCATCTGGCTTATGTGGGTCCTGAGGAATTGAGCCTCAAACTGGGGTCCTTAGGCTTCACAGCCACTAAGCCATCTCTCCAGCCCCTCTTTTTTGTTGTTGTTTTGAGGTAGGGTCTCACTCTAGTCCAGGCTGACCTGGAATTCATCTGTAGTCTCAGAGTGGCCTCGAACTCATGGTGATCCTCCTACCTCTGCCTCCCAAGTGCTGGGATTAAAGGCATGCACATCATGCCCAGCTTAAATTTTATTTATTTTAAATATTTATTTATTTGAGAGAATGGGCACACCAGAGCCTCCAGCCACTGCAAAGAACCTCCAGACACATGCTCCACCATGTGTATCTTGCTTACATGGATTCTAGGGAATCAAACCTGGGTTCTTAGATTTTGCAGGCAAGTACCTTAACCACTAGGCAATCTCTCTCACTCTATTTATTATTTTTACAAAGATTGTAGTCTTTTATTTTTGGTTTTTCAAGATAGAGTCTTGCTCTAGCCCAGGCTGACCTGGAATTCACTATGTAGTCTCAGGGTGGCCTCGAACTCATGGCGATCCTCCTACCTCTGCCTCCCGAGTACTAGGATTAAAGGCATGTGCCACCAGGCCCAGCTTAATTGTAGTGTTTTTTTAAAAATATATTTTATTTATTTGAGAGGGAGAAAGGAGAGGGGGAGAGAGAGAGAGAGAGAGAGAGAATAGGTGCGCCAGGGCTTCCAGCTACTGCAAATGAACTCCAGATGCATGCACACCCTTGTGTATCTGGCATACGTGAGTCCTGGAGAATCGAACTGGGATTGTTTGCCTGCAAAGGTATCTCACCAACCCTGATTGTAGTGTTTTTTTTTTTTAAACATATTTTATTTATTTATTTGAGAGAGAGAGAGAGAGAATGGGTGCTCCAGGGCCTCCAACCACTGCCAGCTACATTTTTGTAAAATAGATGAGGACCTACATGAGGGGAAAGGGCAGAAAAGAATTGAAGAATAAGAGCCTGTGGACCTATTGCATTAAAACAGCTGTCAGACAAAAGGCTTTCCTCTCAGAATTGAGGCCAATAAGAAATAATATTTAATATCACTGCCTGAGATCCTTATGAGTGTCCTTTATTTAAAAAAAATTAAGCTGGGTGGGGGGCTGGAGAGATGGTTTAGTGTTTAAGGTGCTTGCCTGCAAAGTCAAAGGACCCAGGTTCTATTCCCCAGTACCCATGTAAAGCCAGCTGCACAAGGTGGCACACGAATCTCGACTTCCTTTGCAGCAGCTGGAGGCCTTGGCATACCCAGTCTCTCTCTCTCTCTGTCTGTCTCTCTCAAATAAATAAATAAAAATATTTCAAAAACTTAAGCTGGGCATAGCAATGCATGCATGTAATCCCAGCACTAAGGAGGTGGAGGCATGAGGGTCAGGAGTTCAAGGCCTGCCTCTGCTGCATATCGAGTTCAAGTCTAGCCTGGACTACATGAGACTGTGTCTGTATTTTTTTAAGCATTTAAAAACTAATTTCCAAAATCAATTAAAAGTAATTTCCACAACAGAAAAATGTCACCATCCAAATGGAAAATACATGGAATTATTTTTGTTTTGTTTTTTCAAATGGGGTCTCACTCTAGCCCAGGCTGATCTGGAATTCATCATGTAGTCTCAGGGTGTCCTTGAACTCAAAGCAATCTTCCTACATCTGCCTCCTGAATGCTGAGATTAAAAGTGTGTGCCACCATATCCAGCTTGTACCTGGAATTCTTAATACTTTACCTATCGCTTTACTCCTTCCTTCTCATTATTTAAAATCTGTCTTTAAAAATAATTATGGGGAGCTGGGCATGGTGGTGCATGTCTTTAATCCCAGCACTTTGGAGGCAGAGGTAGGAGGATCACCATGAGTTCAAGGCCACCATGAGACTACATAGTGAATTCCAGGTCAGCCTGGGCTAGAGTGAGACCCTACCTCAAACAAACAAAAAAATACAGGGACTGGAAAGATGGTACAGTGGTTAAAGGCTCTTGTTCACAGAGCCTGCCAGACCAGGTTTAATTCCCCCAGTACCCATGTAAAGCCAAATGCACAAAGTGACACATGCATCTGGAGTTTGTTTGTGGTGGCAGTAGGCCCTGGCGTGCCCATGCTCACTATCTTTTTTATCTGCTTCTTTCTCTTTCTCTCTCTCTCTCAAATAAATAAAAATATTTTTAAAATATATATATATCTGTGTGTGTGTGCGCCCATGCGTGCCCTTAATCTGTGAACTATCTTCCCAGCTTCAAAAGCTGCCTATTTTTGTTTTGTTTTTTGAGGCCAGGCTGACCTGGAATTCACTATGTAGTCTCAGGGTGGCCTCGAACTCACAGTGATCCTCCTACCTCTGTCTCCCAAGTGCTGGGATTAAAGATGTGCGCCACCACGCTTAGCTAAAATCTGCCCTTTGACAGAGGTTTCTAACTGCATTTTGTTTCCTTGGTTTGGCTAAGTATTATTGCAGTCACCTTCTTGAAGCACTTATTCCTGTCACGTACAAAGAGCAGTTTTTGCTACTTTGACAGTTAAATAGCCTGTTGAGCAGGGGACGAGAACACAATCATTATGTGTGTGTGTTTGTTTATTTGCAAGTAGAGAGAGAGAATGAGAATGGGCACGCTAGGGCCTAGTGTCACTGTAAACAAATTCCAGACACATATGCCACTTTGTGCATCTGGCTTTATGGGAAATGGAACCAAAACCTTCAGGCTTTGCAAGCAAGTGCCTTTAAGTGCTGAGCCATCACTTTGGTCCCCAATCTCTCGCTCGCTCTCTCTCTCTTTTTTTTTTTTTTTTCTTTTTTTAGTTTTTCGAGGTAGGGTTTCACTCTAGCCCAGGCTGACCTGGAATTCACTATGGAGTCTCAGAAGGGCCTCAAACTCATGGCGATCTTACTTTTGCCTCCCAAGTGCTGGGATTAAAGGCATGGGCTACCACGCCCAGTCTTCTCCTCCTCTTCTTCCTCCTCCTTCTTCTTTTCTTCAAGATAGGGTCTCACTCTAGCCCAAGCTGACCTGGCATTCATTCTATAGTCCTAGCTGGCCTCAAACTCACAGTGATCCTCCTACCTCTGCCTCCAGAGTGTAGGGATTAAAGGCGTGCGCCACCATACCCACCCAAGCATTCTTGATGAAAAGTTATCCTGCCACCTGGACCTCTTCCAGCACTGTGTTATCATGACCTTCTGTGCAATGCATTCCATTGTTGGAATGTAATTGTCAAAGATGGTCATTTCTCTGTTGGGAGGAGAGCTAGCTCCTAATAGCGATGCACAATAGAGGAAATAATGTATGATATTAGCATCTGGGCTGGAGGTGGATAGGGCTCGAGTCTTGGTATGCCCTAGCTGTGTGACTTTGAACTGATTACCTAACCTGCCTGCATCTTATCTTCCCCATTTGTGAAATGAGATTAAATTATTCCTTCCTTTCCCATTGAGTTGCCATCACACTCAATTGTGATAATGATATCAATGTACCTTTTATGTTATTGGTTTTCTGAGGTAGGGTCTTGCTCTAGCCCTGACCTGCACTATGTATTCCCAGTTTGGCCTCAAACTCACAGTGATCTTCCTACCTCTCCCTCCCTGGCGCTGGGATTAAAGGTGCATGCCACCATGCCCTGCATCAATATGCCTTTTAAATAGCTTCATTTAGTTAGCAATTACTTGACACGGAACAAATGCTTTACTTAAACTTAATGATTACAAGGTAGATATTTTGATCCTCATTTTGTAAGAGAAACTGTGTTTTATAAAAATGGACATGCTTGTCAATCATCAGGGTAGGCCCCAAATTTAAACCAGGCTTAAGCCATCATGAGGAACCTGTGATTCTGCGTTCTCCTAAACACCATGGTGATAATACCTTCTGTGTCCCGCTTGTTTTGCTTTATTCAATAGTGAGAAGAGTCTGGCACAGCTGCACCTGCAAACCACCTGCTTCTCCCTGCTGTGGCAGATCTATAGCTTGAATTATTTTTCTCACTCTAAGTACTACAGCCAACTGGCAGCTCTTATGCAAGTGAATGTTGCACTGGAAACTCAAGATAATTTCCAGGTAGGGTATTTTTATAGCTGTTCTATAAATTTCTGAATCTCATTTGGAGAAAAAAAAAATCTGCCAGGTGTGGTGACGCACGCCTTTAATCCCAGCACTCTGGAGACAAAGGTAGGAGGATCGCCATGAGTTCAAGGCCACCCTGAGACTACATAGTGAATTCTAGGTCAGCCTGGGCTATAGCAAGACCCTGCCTTGAAAAACAAAACAAAACTAGCAAAAACCATCTACAAAACCCCAAGGGTGTATAGAGTAGAAGCCTTTCTCACTAGATGTTTTTGCCTTATATCACTTCACTCTTTTAAAAAATTTTTTTGTTGTTCATTTTTATTTATTTATTTGAGAGTGACAGAGAGAGAGAGAAAGAGGGAGAGAGAGAGAGAGAGAGAGAGAGAGAGAACGGGTGTGCCAGGGCTTCCAGCCACTGCAAACGAACTCCAGACATGTGAGCCCTCTTGTGCATCTGGCTAACGTGAGTCCTGGGGAATAGAGCCTTGAACCGGGGTCACAGGCTTCACATGCAAGTGCTTAACCACTAAGCCATCTCTCCAGCCCACATCACTTCACTCTTAAAAATTATTGATATGATATATTATTATAAAACACAAACTGAGAAAATAACAAAAATAAGAGCTGGGGAAGTGACTCACTGGGCAAGAGCACTTGTTATGCAAGCACGAAGATCTGAGTTCAGACGCCAACACCTATGTAAAAAGCTCGCCTGACCACAAAGCCTGTAATCCCTGCATAGATGGGGGCAGAGACAGGAGGATCCTGGAGCTCACTGGTCAGCCAGTCTAACTGAAAGATGGTGTAAACTCCATGCTCAGGAAGAGACCCTGCCTCATGGACATTACATGGAAAAGCAATAGAAAAGGACACCCCACATTCCCCTGTGGCCACCACATGCATGTGCATCTGCACACACACATGCATACACACACACACACACACACACACACACAAACAAAAAAAAATATAAGTAGCAGTAATGACTACAATTAAAAATTACCTTTTTGGTTTTTTGAGGTAGGGTCTTTCTCTCGCCCAGGCTGATCTGGAATTCACTCTGTAGTCTCAGGCTGGCCTCGAACTCACAGCTAGCCTCCTACCTTGGCCTCCCAAGTGCTGGGATTAAAAGTATGTGCCACCATGCCCTGCTATTAACATTTTTATTTTACTTTTTTTTTTCTCTCCTATTTACAAGTAGAGAGATAGTGTGTGTATGAATGAATGTTCCAGGGCCTCTTGCCACTGCACACAAATTCCAGATACATGTACCACTTTCTGCATCTGGCTTACATGGGTACTGGGGAATTGAGCTCAGGCATTCAGGCTTTGCAAGCAAGCGCCATTAACTGCTATGCCATATCTCCTCCTACCTCTGCCGCCTGAGTGCTGGGATTAAAGGCGTGTACCACCACACCCGGCTAATATTTTTATTTTTTGGTTTTTCAAGGTAGGGTCTCACTCTAGCTCAGGCAGACCTGGAATTTACTATGTCGTCTCAGGGTGGCCTCAAACTCACAGCGATCCTCCTACTTCTGCCTCCCATGTGCTAGGATTAAAGGTGTGTACCACCACGTCCAGTTTATTTTTTTAAATATGTTTTATTTATTTATTTGAGAGAGAGAAAGAGGCAGAGAGAGAGGGAGAGAATGGGCACACCAGGGCCTCCAGCCTTTGCAAACAAACTCCAGATGCATGTGCCCCCTTGTACATCTGGCTTATGTGCGTCCTAGAGACTTGAACAGGGATCCTTTGGCTTTGCAGGCAAAAGCCATCTCTTCAGCCCAATATTTTTATTTTTGAAAACTACATTTCCTCAAGCAAAAAAATACAAGGGGACTGGGCATGAAAGTACATGTGTTTAATCCCAGCACTGGGGAGGCAGAGGTAGGAGGATTGCCATGACTTCGAGGCCACCCTGAGACTACAGCGTGAATTCCAGGTCAGCCTGGGCTAGAGTGAGACCCTACCTCAAAAAACTACAAAAAGAATAATTTTAAAAATTCAACAGAAATCAGGCATGATGGTGCATGCCTTTAATCCCAGCACTTGGGAGGCAGAGGTAGGATCACTGTGAGTTCACGGCCAGCTTGAGACTACATAGTGAATTCCAGGTCAGCCTGAGCTAGAGACACTACCTTGAAGAACCAAAAAAGGATTGCTTAGTGGAGGTGTTTGCCTGCAAAGCCAAAGGACACAGGTTTGATTCCCCAAGACCCACGTTAACCAGACGCACAAGGTGGTGCATGTGTCTGGAGTTCGTTTGCAGTGGCTGTAGGCCCTGGTGTGCCCATTCTCTCTCTCTCTCTCTCTCTCTCTCTCTCTCTCTCTTTCTCTTTCTCTCCATCAAATATATAAATAAAAATATTTGAAAAAAGAAAAACCAAAATAAATAAATAAATAAATACAATGGGAAGTGTAGCATTACATTAAAATTTTGCCAATAGCTTAATGTCTAGTTTCACAAATAGATTCCTTTTGGGGGTTTGGGGGAGTCTTTTGTTTTATTTTCGTTTGAGACAGGGTCTCACTCACTCTGTAGTCCAGGCTTGCAGCCACCCTCGTGAGTGTTGCGATTCCAGGTGTGCACCACTGTGCTGGGGTTGATGATGGATGGGATGCTTACAGCAGGTCCCAGCTTCACTGTGGGGCCGTAACACACATGGTACCTTTGGAAAACTCCACAGGACTCTCAGAGGCTATGGGTGAAGAGGCACAGTGTTAAAGCATAATTCTCTTCAGGAGATGGAGTCATGCGACGATCATGGTGGCAATGCTATAATCACTGCATTAGGAAAGGGAGGCTGAAGTAAGTGGATACTGAGTTCCAGGTCATCCTGGCTATAGAGCGAAACTTTGTCTCAAAAAAATCACAAATAAAGTAAAATAAAAAGATGGAATTGTTATATATTCAAATATTACAGAGAACATGTGCCAGGTGGGCTGGCTCATGGCTCTTATTCCAGCACTTTGAAGGCTGAGACAGGAGGATTGCCATGAATTCAAGGCTAGTCTAGACAACAGAATGAGATCCTGTGTTAAACAAATAAACACAAAAGAACTAATGTTAAAAACTTTATTTGCGCCAGGCGTGGTGGCCCATGCCTTTAATCCCAGCACTCGGGAGGCAGAGGTAGGAGGATCACCATGAGTTCAAGGCCACCCTGAGACTACAGAGTGAATTCCAGGTCAGCCTAGACTAGAGTGAAAACTTACCTGGAAGAAACACACACACACACACACACACACACACACACACACAAAAACACTTTATTTGCCAGGTATAGTGGCGCATGCCTTTAATTCCAGCTCTTGGGAGACGAAGGCAGGAGGATCAATGTGAGTTCAAGGACACCCTGAGACTACATAGTGAATTCCAAGTCAGCCTGGGCTAGAGTGAGACCCTACCTTGAAAACAAAACAAAACAAAACAAAACAAACAAACAAAAACACTTTATTTAATTTACTGAGATAACACAATGAAAAAAGCAGTAAGGCATGACAACTGTCTCAAAAAATGCAATTTACAAATGTCCTCAAGCCTAGTCACTGGGCAATAGTCATGTAATTCCACTGGACATTATTTATGTATTTTGGTTTTTTGAAGTAGGGTCTCACCCTATCCCTGATTCATCTGGAGTTCACTATATAGTCTCAGGCCACCCTCAAATTCATAGTGATCCTCCTTTCTCAGCTTCCCAAGTGCTAGGATTAAAGACATGTGCCACCATGCCCCACGATACTCACATTGGATTTCTACATACAAAGTAGTGTAGCTCAAAGACAATGGGAGATAGCTAGCCTTAACCAATGAACTAGACAGGACAGCCACTAAGTTTTTGTTTTGACTTATTTCAAGGTCTTTCACTAGCTTTTCTGACATAATAATGTCTGGATATTATTATTAAACTAGCTTTGATCTCAAGTGATCTCAGAGATGGTCTTGCAACCCCAGGAGTCCAAAGACCAATTGTGGCAACCACTGGTCAAGGCCACAAACTGCAAAGCCTTTGATCAAAAGAGGAAGACTTGAGGCAAGAAGAGCAAGGAATTACTAAATCAAGTCTAATGTATCCAGTGAGCATGACCTGGCTCCTTTATTAAAAAGTCTGACTCTCTCTCCCTCTCTCTGTCACTCTCAAATAAATAAAAATGAACAAAAAAGAAAAATAAAAAAAAAGTGATTTAAAAAAGGGCTGGAGAGATGGCTTAGCGGTTAAACGCTTGCCTGTGAAGTCTAAGGACCCTGGTTCAAGGCTCGATTCCCCAGGACCCACGCTAGCCAGATGCACAAGGGGGCGCATGCGTCTGAAGTTCATTTGCAGTGGCTGGAAGCCCTGGCACGCCCTTCTCTCTCTCTTTATCTGCCTCTCTCTCTCTCTCTCTCTGTCACTCTCAAATAAATAAAAAATGAACAAAAAAGAAAAATTAAAAAAAAAGTCTGATTTTTGGGCTGGAGGGAAGGCTTAGCGGTTAAGGCATTTGCCTACAAAGCCAAAGGACCCAGGTTCAATTCCCCAGGACCCACGTTAGCCAGATGCACAAGGGGGCACACACGTCTGGAGTTCGTTTGCAGTGGCTGGAGGCCCTGGTATGCCCATTCTCCCCCCTCCCTTCTTCTTTCTCTGTCAAATAAATAAATACATAAAAATTTTAAAAGTCTGATTTTCTTCTGGAGCAATAACTTCCTCCTGGAGTTATTATCAACACCGAGTGGACGGGGCGGGTGGGGGGAGGGTGCGCGGAGAGGTGGCTTGCTCCCAAGTTTAATAAACAGTCTGTCTTGGTAGGTACTAGATCATTCAGTTTTGAGTTCCTCTTCAGTCTTGTCCTTTCTCTCCCCCGTTGCTGCCGTTTCAGATCATTAAGGCTTACCTGGACTATTCGCTGTACCACCACCTGGCTGGCTACCAGGGCGTGTGGTTCAAATATGAAATCATGGCCATGGAGCGGATCATGAGGCTCCCACAGAAAGGAGAGGGCATTGAAATCATAGCATATGTGGCTGACAAACTGGGCTACATGAAGTTCTTAATGGGTCATCTGGACTTGGCCATTGAATTAGGTAAAGGCTGGCCAGCCAAGACAGGGCATGGAGACACATATAATGGCCCCCAAATACACTGTGATTGCTTTCTTCTCAGGCGTGCGAGCCCACGAGATGTGGTTGCTTCTCCAGAATCCCAACAAATACCATATGGTTCTCTGCAGGCTGAGCAAATCTCTCTTCTTGAGAAACAGGTATTTATCTTAAGGCATTTGCCAAAGTTAGGTATTATTAGATAGTATTATATAATATTATTAGATGCTGTAGACTCATTTTACCCTGGCCATAATATAGGGGATACAGTTCACATTAAGAAGTTGTATCTGGGAGTTGGGCATGGTGGCGCACGCCTTTAATCCCAGCACTCGGGAGACAGAGGTAGGAAGATCACCATGAGTTTGAGGTTGCCCTGAGACTACATCGTGAATTCCAGGTCAGCCTGAGCTAGAGCAAGACCCTACCTCTGGGTGGGGGAGGAGTTCTATCTGGGGCTGGAGAGATGGCTTAGCGGTTAAGGTGCTTGCCTGTAAAGCCTAAGGACCCAGCCAGGTTCGACTCTCCAGATCCCACTTAAGCCAGACGCACAAAGGTAAGGCAAGTGGAAGGTTACACATACCCACTAGGTGGCACAAGTGTCTGGAGTTTGATTGCAGTGGCTGAGACCCTAGTGCACCAATTCTCTCTCTCTCTCTCTCTCTCTCTCACTCTCTCTAAAAAGTAAAAAAATAAAAATAAAAAATAAAAATAAAAATAAAAGTTGTATCTGGGCTGGAGAGGTGGCTCAGTGGTTAAGATGCTTGCCTAACAACCCAGGTTTGATTCCCCATTACCCATGTAAAGCCAGATGCACAAAGTGGTGCATGCATCTGGAGTTTGTTTACAGTGTCTAGAGGCCCTGGCATGCCCATTCTCTATCTCTGTCTCTGTCTTTCTCTGCTTGCAAATTTCATATATATAGAGAGAGTTTTTTGAGTTAGGTTCTTGCTCTAGCCCAGGCTGGCCTGGAATTCACTATGTAGTCTCAGAGTGGCCTTGAACTCATGACAATCCTCCTACTTCTGCCTCCTGAGTGCTGGGATTAAAGGCATGGGCCACTATGGCCAGCAATATATATATATGTGTGTGTGTGTGGTAGGATTTTGTTCTAGCCTAGGCTGACCTGGCTATAGATACCATCTTTCTTCTGTTGGTTAGTTAAGAGAATGCTTTCACATGCATCATCTCTGATAGGGTTGCTCTGGCCAGTAATAGAAGAGGAGTTGATAATTCCTGTTGTGGGAATCAGATCCCCATCCCTGCCAGTTACAGGAGTCCTATATGGCAGAGTACACCCAGAGAAATAACAACCAGGACTGGAGGCCTTGGCAAATTTGGCCTGGCTCTAAAGACTTTAAAAGAACAGCTTGAGGGCTGGAGAGATGGCTCGGCAGTTAAGGCGCTTGCCTGCAAACCCTAACAACCAGAGTTCAATTCCCCAGTAGACATGTAAAGCCAGATGCACAAAGTGGTGCATGCACCTGAAGTTTGTTTGCAGTAGTTGGAGGCCCTGGTGTACCCATTCTCTCTCTGTGTTTGCAAATAAATAAAAATATTAAGAGGGCTGGAGAGATGGTTTAGCTGTTAAGGTGCTTGCCTATGAAGCCTAGGAACCCAGGTCCAATTCTCTGGTACTCACAGGAACCAGATGCACAAGGTGGCGCATGCTCTGGCATGCCCTTTCTCTCTCTATCTGCCTCTCTCTCAAACAAATAAATAAGAATATAACTTCTTTTTAAAATCTTAACAATAACAACAGAAATGGTTTGAAAGGAAAAAAATTCCAGCCAGGAGGAGATTTAGGTTTCAGTCCTAAGCAGAGGCAAGTTAGGTTTTCAGTCTGTCTAAGAGCTGTATTTCTTTGGAATTATAGGGTAAGACTGAGACTATACCAGGACTGAACCTCAACTTCATTCTTTCTTTCTTTTTTCTTTTTGTGAGGTAGGGTCTCATCCTAGCCCAGGCTGACCTGGAAGAATTTACTATGTCATCTCAAGGTGGCCTCATACTCACAGAGATCCCCTTACCTCAGCTTCTCAAGAGCTAAGATTAAAGGCATGTGCCACCACACCCTGCCAAAGGTGACTTCTTTTTTGTTTGTTTGTTTATTGATGTAGGGTCTCACTCTAGCCCAGGCTAACCTGGAATTCACTATGTAGTCTCAGACTGGCCTCGAACTCATAGTGATCCTCCTACCTCTGCCTCCCTCCCAAGTGCTGGCATTAAAGGCATGTGATACCATGCCCAGCCTTTTCTTTTTCTTTTTTTTTTTGAAATTTGTGTATGTGTGATAAAGAAAGAAGCAGATAGAGAAGAGAATGGGCATATTGGGGCTTCCAGCCTCTGCAAACGACCTCCAGAAGCATGTGCCACCTTTGTGCGTCTGGCTTAGATGGGTCCTATAAAATCAAACTTGGGTCCTTTGGGTTTGCAGGCAAGCTCCTTAACTGCTAAGACATCTCTCCAGCCCTGTGTATGTGTGTGTGTATATATTATTTATTTATTTATTTTTTGAGAGAAAGAGGCAGACAGAGAGTATAGGTGCTCCAGGGCCTCCTGCCACTATAAATGAATTGCAAATGCATACATCACTTTGTGCATCTGGCTTCATGTGGGTACTGGGGAATCAAACCTGGACCATTAGGCTTTGCAAGCAAGCACCTTTAACCACTGAACATCTCTCCAGCCTACACTTGATTTTTTGAGGCAGGCTAGTCTGGAATTCATGGCAATCCTCCTACCTCAGGCTCCTGAGTGCTGGGATTATAGGCATGTGCCACCACACTTGGTTCTATCACTTTTCAACCTCACCACCTTTTCTATTCCATAGACACAAGCAATTGATCAAGGTTCTGAAGTGGCTGTGGGATCTCTCTATAGAAGAAGAACACATCTTCAGCAAGGCATTTTTCTATTTTGTCTGCCTTGATATCATGCTTTATTCCGGTGAGCAAGGCTTTGGGAATTAAAAGCACTGCGGGGGGGGGGGGTCCCCCTGCCAGTGCAGTGATGCAGGTCTGTGTTTGGCCTTTGAGGCCGTTAGAGCTCTGGGATGGAGATGGCCTGGTGATGTGAGTGGAGAAGCTGTGCAGCACGTGCCAAGGTTGTAGGGGGGCAGAAACAAGGAAAATTAAATCTGGAAGAACATTTGAGTCTAAGCTATCAGTTAAACTGTCAGGCCAATTTACATAAAAGTGGTAGTCACAGGCATTGTTTGACTCTGTGCCTTTTTCTAGAAGCATTTCAGTTTTGCAGAACATACTTAGAGACTTCATGCTTTAGAATAAAGGCTGAGATTGCTCATAATGGACGTTCCCAGCATTAATAGCTACTGACGATTTGGAAAATCTGACAACCTTTAAGTGACATGGTCGGTAGTCCTCATATTATACCAACCAGAGGGACCCATCAGGGGTATTTTCCACACATGTGACTTTGAAAGGGGAAACACATATTGCTAGCATTTCTTGGGTGGAAAGATAGGAGGAGTCTCTGCAGGTTACTTTCTGCATCTGCCTGGTCATTACTATAGAACTGCATTATATCCATAACAATCCACAATGTAGCTGGGACTCAGCAATGTGGTTGTTGCAATCCATGGGACCCTTTGAATTCATAAAGCAATCAGAGACTATTCCCTCTGCAGTGGGAAATTCTACTGGGAGGTCTGAGGCCAGAAAATTGTCCTGACCCCCACCCATATCTAGCAGAAAAATCACTCCCATTTCTTTCTCTTTTAGGCTATACTTATAGATCATTTCATGAATGTTTAGAGTTTGTATGTTACAATGAAGACAACAGAATCCTTAAGTTCCAGAGTGGACTCCTTCTGGGACTTTATTCCTGCATAGCTATCTGGTAACAGTATAATACAAGTCACTAAGTTTCTAAAGTTAATAACATTAAATCCTGAAAAAGAGGGTTTCTTTTTTAATATTATATTATTTTTTGAGGCAGAGTCTCACTCTAATACAGGCTGATCTGGAACTCTATAGCTACAGAGTAGCCTCAAACTCAGGGTGATCACAAGTGCTGGGATTAAAGGCATGTGTCACCCCACCTGGCCAAAAAAAAAAAAAAAAAAAAAGTTTTTTTTTTTTTTTTTTTCTTTTAAGAAGTAGGGGCTGGAGAGATGGCTCAGTGATTAAGGTGCTTGCCTACAAAGACTAATGACCCAGGGTTTGATTCCCAGTACCCACGTAAAGCCAGATGCACAGAGAGACGCATGCAAGCCGGGTGTGGTGGTGCACCCTACCTCAGAAAACTAAAAGCAGCAGCAGCAGTAATACAGTGCAGCTGTTTACATAGGGTAGCATTGGGCAGAGGGCGTGTGGGGTTCGAGGCAGGGTCTCACTCTATTCCAGGCTGACCAGGAACTCACTTTGTAGTGTCAGGCTGGCCTTGAATTCACAGCCATCCTCCTACCTCTGCCTCCCAGGTACTGGGATTAAAGGCGTGGTCCACCATGCCCAGCTTCGGCTGACATGGCATTAGGTGTTATAAGTGGAGAGTTAAAGTACACAGGGGGGTGTGTATAGATCATTTGCAAATATCGTACCATTACATATAAGGGATTTGAGCATCTGTGGGTTTTGGTATTTGTGTGGGGAGGGGAGTAGAATTCTAGAACAAATTCCCTGAGACTACTGAGGGATGATTGACTTTTTTTTTTTCTTTTCAAGGTACGGTCTTGCTCTAGCCCAGGCTGACCTGGAATTCACTAATGTAGTCTCAGAGTGGCTTGAACTCACAGTGATCCTCCTACCTCTGCCTCTTGAATGCTAGGATTAAGGTGTGCGCCACCATACCCAGCTGGGCACAATGAATAAATAGTGCTGTTTGCCTATACGTGCCTGGGCCAGATCTAATCAAATGGAAAGACATTGTTTTTGAGGAACTGAGATAGAGGATATGGTTTGTTTGTTTGTTTTTTCAAGGTAGGGTCTCACTCTAGCCTCTCCCCACACAAAAAAAAGTTGTGTGATGAGATTAAATGACAACATAATGACATTACTTCCTATATAAAATGGCACTGATTAGGAGACTCCAATTTTTGTTGTTGTTGTTGTTTTCGAGGTAGGGTCTCACTCTAGACCACACTGATCTGGAATTCACTATGTAGTTTCAGATGGATTAGAGGTTAAGGTGCTTGCCTGCAAAGCCTAATGACCCAGGTTCAATTCCCCAGTACCCAAAGCTGATGCACAAAGTGGTGCATGCATCTAGAGTTTGCTTATAGTGACTAGGCCGTGGCATGACCATATTCTCTCTCTCTCTCTGCTTGCAAATAAATAAATAATTTTTAAAAGTCAAAGCCAAATTGTCTTGCTCATGTGAGTTAAATTTCAAGGAATCTAAAGTACAATATCTTAATTTCTCATTGTTCTCATATTAGTTGACAAGTTCTTTCAACTGCTATGTCCTGGGCCAATGCTCCTCACATTTAGAGGCCATAGGAATCACCTAGAAAACTTGTTTGGTCAAATTGGCCCTAACCTCAGAGTTTGTCTGATTCAGTAGATCTTGGATGGATCAGGGAATCTTCACTTCGAAGGGGAACCAGGTGACTGAGGGCTGGTCTGTAGCCACTGTGACAAGTGCCAGCCTGTGCCATCTGTCTTCTCAGTGGAAGCAGTGTCTTCATTTACTAGAACTTGCAGCTCCAAGCATATGACCAGCCACAGTTCTTAGAGTACAAAGGATTCAGAGCCACTTCTACCAAGTCATCAAACAATTCTATTGTTTCCTGCTTTTATATCCCCTAACTTTCCTGCTCCTTCAGGCAGGAGGCAGCAGAGGCCCAAGGTACTAGAAGCTGCTGAGTGATGTGTCAGAAAATCAGTCATTTGAAGGCGGGTGTGGTGCACACCTTTAATCCCAGCACTTGGGGGGCAGAGGTAGGAGGATCACTGTGAATTCAAAGCCTACCCTGAGACTCCATAGTGAATTCCAGATCAGCCTGGGCTTGAGCAAGACCCTACCTCAAAAAAACCAAAATAGTAATAACAGGTAAAGAAAATCAGTCATATGGAAAGACCATACTGATTTTTCTTCCTCCTCTGTTCATGCAGGTATGCCAGACTTCAGGAATGGGACAATTTTTATGATTTTTCCAATAAAGCTAGAAAGCTAGTGACAAGAAGAACCCCGACAATGCTTTACTATGAAGGAATCTTGAGGTACTTGGAGGGACAAGTTCTCCACCTTCAGAAGCAAATCGAGGAACAGGAAGAGAAGGCGCAGGAAAATGGGGCTGAGCTCCTTAGGGTAAACCTGCTCTCTGCTTCCCAGCACCAACTCCTCCCTCGGTGGATTCCTAGCTACCTCCCATGCTAACTGCTTTCTCATTATAGAACTTATACATGTTTATAATAGAAGTTTTTATGAGTATTTTATTTATTTATTTGAGAGAGAGGGAGAGAATGGGTGTGCCAGGACCTCTGGCTACTGAAAATGAACTCCAAACACATGTGCCACCTTGTGCAGCTGGCTTACATGGGTACTAGGGAATTGAATGCAAGTCATTAGGCTTTGTAGGCAAGTGCCTTAACCACTGAGCAATCTCTCCAGCCCCCAATACTATTATTTTTTGAGACATAGTCTCATGTAGCCCATGCTGGCCTCAAACTTGCTATGTAGCTGAGAATGACTTGGAACTTCTGATCCTCCTGCCTCCTTTGAGTGCTGGGATTGCAGAGTAGCATCACCATGGCCAGTTTATGCAGTGCTGGGAACCAAAAGCAGGGCCTTGTGGAATGCTAGACAAGCACTCTACTAGCCGAGCCACATCTGCAGCCCTCACACCATTATTTAAAAGAGTGCATAATATTATAGCTTACGGATACATTTTTTTATATGGATACATTATTGAGTTGTACAACCCAATTATTCTCGGATAGAACTTTTCTACAGTACTGCCATTTTCTATAATACTGTGATAAGTAACCTAGTATGTAAGTCTTTGCACATGGTAATTTGAAATGTTTAACTAATATATAATAAGTACTAAATGTCAGGTGCTAAGGTATAAGAACAAACAAATTAGATTTGGTCTACAGCCTCCTGTACAACTCCCCTAAATGGTTGAGGGTATAACATTTCATGTCACTATGACAGATACTTGTCTTGTTTTCATAACTACTGAGCACAGATATGTTATTTTTCTTTCCTAAAGAAATTAATTAGGGGGCTGGAGAGAAAGCTTAACAGTTAAGGCACTTGCCTGCAAAGCCAAAGAACCCAGGTTTGATTCCCCAGGACTCATGTAAGCCATATGCACAAGGTGGCGCATGTGTCTGGAGTTCATTTGCAATGGCTAGAAGCCCTGACATGTCCATTTTCTCTCTTTGTCTGCCTCTTTCTCTTTCTTTCTCCCCCTCTCTCTCAAATAAGTAAATAAAATATTTTTAAAACTTAATTAGGGCTGGAGAAATTGCTCAGTGGTTAAGGCACTTGCCTGCAAACCCTGAGGACCCAGGTTCAATTCCCCAATACTAACATAAAGCCAGATGCACAAGATGGCATATGTGTCTGAAGTTCTTTTACCATGGCTAGGGGCCCTGATGCACACATTCTCTCTATATATCTGCCCCTCTCTCTCTCTGTCTCTGTCAGATAAATAAATTTTAAAAATAGAGCTGAGCACTCAACTATCACTTCTCAGCTCTTAAAATAATTAATTGGACAGGCATGGTGGCACACATCTTCAATCTCAGTACTTGGTAGGCAGAAGTAGGAAGATCACTAAGACCCTGCCATAAAAAAATAAATAAATAAATTAGGACTAGAAAGAAGATTTTGTGGTTAAAGTGCTTGCTTGCAAAGCCTAACAGCCTGGGATTTGATTCCCCAATGCCCATGTAAAGCCATATGTACAAAGAGGCACATACATCTGGAATTTGTCTGCAGTGGCAAGAGGCCCTGGCCCACCCATTCTCCATTCTCTCTATATATGCCTCTCTCTCTGTCCATCTCTCTCTTTGCTTACAAATAAAATTATTTTAAAAAATAATTAATTTGTGCACACATACGTGTGTATGTGCATGTGCCGGGGTCTTTTGACACTGCAAACGAATACCAGACACAACACCACTTTGCTTCCTACTTTACATGGGTTCTGGGGAATTGAACCTGGGTCAGCAGGCTTTGCAAGCAAGTATCTTAAATCATGGAGCCATCTCTCTAACTCCCAATATGTTAGTTTTCTATTGTTGTATCAAACTTAACAGCTTTAAACAATACCTAGAGTAGGTGGGTGTAGCTTCAGTGGACTTAGTGTGATCTAGGACCTAGGTTTAATCACCAGCACCAAAACAAACAAAAACAACAACAATAGTATCATACACCACCACCACTTTCCTGTTTCATCATTTGACAGGTCAAAATTCTGTGTGGCCATCACTGGGGTCTCTGCTTAGGGTCTTACGAGGTTAAAATCAAGGTGTGGACCAAGCTGTCATATTCTGGAAGGTTGAGGGATGAATTTACTTCCAAGGTCTTTCAGGCTAGTAGTAGGAACCAGATGCTGAATGTTTAAAGGCCACGCCCACTTAGAGATGTTAAGTATTCCCATGTGTGTATGTGTGTGTGTGTGTGTGTGTGTGTGTGTGTGTGGTGTTTTGTTTTGTTTTGTTTTTGAGGTAGGGTTTCACTCTAGCTCAGGCTGACCTAGAATTCACTCTGTATTCTCAGGGTGGTCTCGAACTCACAGCAGCGATCCTCCTACCTCTGCCTCCCGAGTGCTGGGATTAAAGGCATGCGCCACCACGCCCGGGCAGTGTGTGTGGTTTTTCGAGGTAAGGTCTCACTATAGCCCAGGCTGACCAGGAATTCACTGTGGAGTCTGGGTGGCCTCGAACTCACAGTGATCCTCCTCTCTCTCCGGAGTGCTGGGATTAAAGGTGTGCGCCACCACATCCGGCTTCCATTCCTTCTGTATAAAAGAGAAAGTCTTGAATTTACCCAGGAGGAAGCCCACTTACCACTGTGAGTGCCACTCTGGGAAGCATGGTGATACAGAGCCATGCTAGAACATGGCGTTTTCCCTCAGAACAACATGGGCCCAGAGAAAGGCCACCGCTGCCTTCCAGCAGAACCAGTATCTTGCTAGGAAGGGTTAATCAGAACAAGTTTAGCTACAGAATGTGAACGCCAGTGCCGGGCAGGTGGTTGTGCTGAGCCATCTCTGGCTCAGAACAAGATCCCCACTGCCCCAAGGCTAGTGTGTCACTGAACCCAGCTGCAGTTATCCTAGGACACCACGCTGTCGAAAACACTGCCCAGCTGCCTGTGCAGACCCCCAGACACACATGAGCAGCCCCTTGAATGCCTCTGCACAGATAGTTTCGACCGTCTTGCCTGCTGCAGCTATAGCCCGTGTGTCTAATAGACTGTCCTTCTGCCTTCTTCTAGCTTTGGTGAATTCATTCACAGCCTATGTATCAGCAGGACAGTAGCCACTCTCCACCTACAAGCGCTCTGGGGATGTTGGAAGCATGTCTTGGTTCTTTCTCGGGATTTCCATCTCTCTCCTACACTGCCCTCGCTTGCTCTCTACTTTATCCATTAGTGTTACTATATTAAGCAGAGTTGTTTTAAATTCCTGGTCTGACAATTTTCACATCCCTGACATGTCTGGTTCATGTCAGTTCTGTCTCTTCAAATTGTGGGGTTTTTTTCTGCACCTTTTAATATGCCTTGTACTTTTTTCTTGATAGCAAGGTAGGATATAGGAAGTAGAAGGAACCAGCGTAAACAGTTCTTTAGTAATGTGGTAAGGTGCCAGGGAGGTGACGTAGACTTCTTGTTAGGTCTAGTCTTTAGTAAGCCTTTGCCTCTGGACTTGAATTTCACAAGGTTTTTCAGTCCCCTCCTTCTTGGAAGACTCTGTCCGGATGGCCGGATGCTTTGGGTATTTCTCTTCCCTGGTCAGCTAGGCTTTAGTTAAACAGCGTCTCCTGAAGGTAGACTTGTGGAGAAGTGAGTACTCTGGCAGAGAGAAACCACCACCAGCCAGGAAACGCCAAGAGCAGCGAACACAAAGGAGCAGCAAATAGCAGGCACCCCACCAAAGCTCAGACTGCTCCACACACCTTTGGGCTGTAAAATCAGATCCACTCCCAAACACACCTTAGGGCCAGGATCCACCTCCCCCCCGCGCCGTGACATCTCCTCCAGCCAGGTGGCTAGTAACCCAAGTTATAAGCTTTAATAAAACAGCTAATGGGGGCTGGAGAGATGGCTTAGCAGTCAAGATAATTGCCTGTGAAGCCTAAGGACTCAGGTTTGATTCCCCAGTACACACATAAGCAAGATGCACAAGGTGGTGCTTGCACCTGGAATTTTTTTTTGCAGTGGCTAGAGGCCCTGACATACCCATTCTATTCCTCTTTCTTTTTTTCTTTTTTAAAAAATATTTTATCTTTATTTGAGAGAGAGAAAGAGGCAGAGAGAGAGAGAATTGGCGTGCCAGGGCTTCTAGCCACTGCAAGTGAACTCCAGACACATGCACCACCTTGTGCATCTGGTTTGTGTGGGTCCTGGGGAATCGAACCTGGGTCCTTTGGCTTTGCACGCAAGTGCCTTAACTGCTAAGCCATCCCTCTTTTTATTTATTTTTTTCTTTTTAGTTTTTTTAGTTGGGAGAGTATAAGGGACTGACTAGGGCTGGGTTTTTCCCATTCTCTTTCTCTCTGCCTGTCTCTCTCAAATAAATAAATAAATAAATAAATAAATATTTTTTACAGAAAGCCGAGTCTATGTGGGACACACACCCAAACCACCATTCTGCCTAGAAAAAGCTAGCTTTCTCCTGAGTCTCCTTCACTAGCAACTCCCTCGCAACTCCTCTTTGGTGGCCAAACACATCCTGGAACTAGAGGCACTGAGCCTACCCAGCCTGCACTGGTTTTAGGTGTATATTCAGTAAGGCAAACTGCATCCTTAAGTAAGCACCTATGCCATCTCCCCATCCCCAAGCTGTGTCCTCAATATAAATTTTATGAGCTGAGCATGTGTCTCAGTGGTTAAAGATACTTGTATGTAAAGCCTTCTGGCCTGGGTTTGGTTCCCCAGCACCCACTGTAATGCAAGTGTCAAGAGACCCTGAAAGGCATATACACACATGATAAATAAATAAATTGAATTGAATGCCTATGCATATGATTAAAATCAGTTGTATTGGGCTGGAGAGATGGCTTAGCAGTTAAGGTACTTGCCTGCAAAGGCTAAGAACCTAGGTTCGACTCCCCAGAACCCATGTAAACCAGATGCACATGGTGGCACATGGGTCTGGAGTTCCTTTGCAGTGACTAGAGACCCTGGCACATTCACACACACACTCTCTCTCTCTCATAAATAAAAAAAATAATTTTTTTAAAAAAATCAGATGTATCATGGGAAAGGACATGTTCAGTGAACAAAGGTTTACATAACTCAAGCCTATCTATCAATCAAAACAGAAAAACAGGGCCAGGAGAGTGGTTAAAGCACCTGCAAAGCCAAAGGACCAAGGTTCAATTCCCCAAGACCCATGTAAGCCAGATGCACAAGGTGGCACATGCATCTGGAGTTCATTTGCAGAGGCTGGAGGTCCTGGCAGACCCATTCTCTCTTTCTATCTGCCTCTCTCTCTTTTTTTCTCTCTCAAATAAATAAATAAATAAATATTTTTTAAAAAACAGAAAAACATCCATACTGACCCCTAGCAACCAACGTCTCCTCCTCTGTACCCTCACAAGGAAGTCAGGACTGTAGCTACATGCTCTTGAGCAACCTTGCCAGAGCCCAGTGCTCCCTTGCAGATTCTCTGCCCTCTCTTCTTGCTTTAACTAAATCCCTACACTGCTTTGCTGTCTGTGTGCACTTTTACAATTCTTTGACTAAACACCTGGCAAGACCACCAGTGACATTAAGAGAATGAAAACCTGAATCTAGAACACAAAAACCTGACGGGTTTTTCCCCAAATTTTAAAATTATGGCAAATAAATATAAATTAGACCTACCGTCTAAGCCATTCTAAGTATGTAGTCCACTAGCCTTACGTACATCATTAAGGTAGAGCATCCATCACCACCAACCAATTTTTTCATCTTGCTGGAGAGATGGCTTAGTGGTTAAGGTGTTTGCCTGCAAAGCCAAAGGATCCCAGTTCAGTTCTCCAGGACCCACAAGGCCCAAGGGGGCGTATGCGTCTGGAGTTCGTTTGCAGTGGCTGGAGGCCCTGGAGCACCCATTCTCTCTCTCTCTCTCCCGCTTTCTCTCAAGTAAATAAATAAAAATAGAATATATGTTTAAAAAAAACTAAAAGTCTATACCTACTAAGTGCATGTTTGTTTAAACCCTCTATTTCCTTACCTACATTCTCTGATTTTCTTCCCATTGTTTAGGATGGGATATGGAACTGTCATTATAGAGCTATCTGTTTCTACCTACAATTCTGTCTTTTTTTTTTTTTTTTTGCTTCATATATTTTGATGGTCTTGAGATTAGATTCACATAATTGTATAACTGTTACATCTTCTTGCTATATCAAACCTTTAGTGAAAGTAGATAATCTTTCTTTGTCACTGGTAACCTTGTTTTTTAATTTAAAGCCTTTTGGGGGGCTGGGTATACCTCAGTGAGAGTGTTTACGTCACATGCATAAGGCCCTGGGTCTGATCCCCAAAGCTGAGAAGGAAAAGACCTATTTTTCTGATGTTATTCTGGTATTTGCACATAACAGTGAGGTAGCCATGGGTGCAGACTCCCTGTCCCCAGGATTTGCTGGTGGTGTTTTTGTTGTTGTTGTTTTGTTTTTTTGTTTTTCGAGGTAGGGTTTCACTCTAGCTCAGGAATTCACTATGTAGTCTCAGGGTGGCCTCGAACTCATGGTGATCTCCCACCTCTGCCTCCCGCGTGCTGGGATTAAAGGTGTGCGCCACCACGCCCGGCTTGCCAGTGGTGTTTTTGCAGTTCTGGTTGTCTTTGTGTTGAGGATCAGTCTGGAGTACAAACTCAAGCTCTTCTCTAGTCTATTCTCACCCAGTGCCTTTCTCAGAGCATCCAATCATGTCTGAGTTTTCCCCATACAAACACTTGCTACTGAATGTCTTAGGATTTAGTGACTAGCTCTCAAAGGGGGAGGGAGGACTAGAAAAAAGGAGGGAGACACAGTGACCCTTTAAGTCTCTTCAGCCGGGAGAGGTGCTTGCCACCAGGGAGGGAAGTACGACAATGGCTACAACAGTCATTGTTGCTTAGGTACCTGGTTTTTAGGACACAGTCCTTTTCCCCCCACCCTGGCTCCAGTAAACTGCGTGTAGGTTGCCCCCTGAGCATGTGCATAGCTGCTTGCCACGGGGCTGGGAGAAGCAATCAGTAGCAGCGACTGTGCTGAGCTGAAGTTGACCAAATTTAACTTCAGCTCAGCATCCAAACCTCCCATACCAGCTGCAAACCTGCAATAGACTCCTGAGAGTGTCCTAAGAGCAAAGTTCTCAGAGTCTGCTGTTGTAATTAGTGTCTGAGTGGGGAGAGCGATCTTGGGTGCTTCCTTCTCTCCTCATCTTCCAGGCATCCTCTCCCTGGGGAGATGTGAGCCTTCAGACGTGCCTCTTCAGTCTCTAGCAGTTCATGGGCTCTTGTGTGGGTTTTCTTCCTCTGGCATTGGCTACCCAGGGGTTTCCATTTGACTTCTCTCTTTCTCATCTCTCATGGATCCAAGCAGAGTTTGATTGTTCAGTCTGCTGAACTTTTTGCTTATTGTGGGGGCCAAGCAGTGGCTTCCAGGTTGTGATGGTCAGTCTTCATTGTCAACTTGACTGAATTTAGAAACACCTTGGAGACTTGCTTCTGGGCATGTCTGTTAGGGTGTATCCAGAGAGGCTGTTGTCTGAGTGAAGAGACTGGTGGCTTCCTCCTCAGTCATAGTCCAGGAATCATCTCTTTAGCTGAGGAAAGAAGACCCACCCTGAATATGGCAGGCACTGTCATATAGCCTGGGGTCCTGAAGGGAATATAGAGGGACACAAAGAGGACAGATGAATGTACAGACTTGGATTTCTCTGCCTCCTGGTCTGTCAAGATGTGAGGAGTCCCAGCCACAAGCTCCCACCACCACAAACCTGCCCTGGCTTCCTCGCCATGACAGACACTGCCCTCTCCAAAGAAGAGCCAAATAAGCCCTTCCTCCCATGAGTGGCTTTTAGCCAGGGACTTGGTCACAGCAATGAGAAAAATAACACACAAGTTCCTTACATACAGAATTGACTACTTCCTCTTCTAAATTTTGATAATTGGAAAAAATGAGTTTATTTTCTTTTTCTTTCTTTGTTTTTATTATTATTATTATTAAATTTTTTTAAAATTTATTTGCCAGCAGAGAGACAGACAGAAAGACACAGAGAGAGAGAGAGAGAGAGAGAATGAATGGGCATGCCAGGGCCTCTAGGCACTGCAAAAGAGTCCAGATGCATGTGCCACTTTGTGCATCTGGCTTTACATGGGTACTAGGGAATCCAATCTGGGCCATTAGGCTTTGCAAGAAAGCGCCTCAACCACTGAACCAGCTCCTGTTATTTTATTTTGTCTTGGTTTTTCTTTTTCCCTTTTTTTTGGTTTTCCGAAATAGGGTCTCACTCATGCTCCGGCTGACCTGGAATTCACTATGTGGTCTCAGAGTGGCCTTGAACTCTCAGTGATCCTCCTACCTCTGTCTCCCAAGTGCTGGGATTAAAGGCGTGCACCACCATTCCTGGCCAGCTCCTATATATATGTATGTATATTTAAATATATTTAAATATTTATTTATTTAGTTAGTTACTTATTTATTTTAGAACAAAAGAGAGAGAGAGAATGGGATCACCAGGGCCTCTAGCCATTGCAAATGAATTCCAGGTACATGCGCAACCCTGTGTATCTGACTTACATGGGTACTGGGGAATTGAGCCTCGAACTAGGGTCCTTAGGCTTCACAGGCAAGCACTTAACCACTAAGCCATCTCTCCAGCCCCCGTTTTTATTTTTTAATTAATTAATTAATTAATTAACTTACTTTTTGGTTTTTTGAGGTAGGGTCTCACTCTAGCTCAGGCTGACCTGGAATTCACTTCATATTCTCAGGGTGGTCTCGAACTCAAGGCAGCGATCCTCCTACCTCTGCCAAGTGCTGGGATTAAAGGCATACACCACCACGTCCAGCTTAATATTTTATTTTTATTTTATTTGTTTGACAGAGAGAAAGAAAGGGAGAAAGAGAGAATGGGCGTGCTAGGGCTCTAGCCACTGCAAACGAACTCCAGATGCGTGCGCCTCCTTGTGCATCTGGCTAACATGGGTCCTGGGGAATCGAACCTGAATCCTTTGGCTTTGCAGACAAAAGTCTTTAACTGTTAAGCCATTCCTCCAGCCCATTCTTCTTTTTTTTTATTGACAACTTTCATGATTGTAAACAATATCCCATGGTAATTCCCTCCCTACCTCCACTTTCCCTTTTGAAATTCCACTCTCCATCATATCCCCTCCCCCTCTCAATCAGTCTCTCTTTTATTTTGATGTCATCATCTTTTCCTCTTATTATGATGGTCTTGTGTAGGTATTGTCAGGCACTGTGAGATCATGGATATCCAGGCCATTTTGTGTATGGAGGAGCATGTTGTAAGAAGTCCTACCCTTCCATTGGCTCTTACATTCTTTCTTCCACCTCTTCTGCAAAGGACCCTGAGCCTTGGGAGGTATGATAGAGATATTGCAGTGCTGAGCACTCCTCTGTCACTTCTTCTCAGCACCATGGTGCCTTCTGAGTTATCCCAAGGTCACTGCCATCTGAAAAGAGAAGCTTCTCTAACCAAAAATGAGAGTAGCATTAACAAATGGATATGAACATTAAGAGAAATGCTTACTGGGTAGTTTGGTGAGCATAATATATACATGTAGCCAGACAGCAGCAGACATTGCACCCCTAGGGCTCATGACTACCCCTGTTGTAGGTTTTCAGTATCAGGGATGTATTCCCTCCCATGGAGTGGGCCTCCAGTCAAATTAGAGGGTGGTTGGTACCCCCAATACCAGATGTGCCACTATTGTACCCATTGGCTCATTTGGCCTGGCTGGCCAAATATAAGTCTTGCAGTGTCCACTGTTGAGTATCTTCACTGATGATTTCTCTCTCTCCCATTGAACTGCATGCTGAATGGCTTCTTCCAGCTTTCTGTCAGCTGGTCTATATGGAGGAAGTTTTTAGCTCAGCTCCAGCAGGATTTCTCAATGACCTTGCAGCCCAAATATGTGGAGTCTTCAGCAATAGGGTCTTACCATCTATTCCTGGTGGGAAACCAAGGGCCTTGGTAATGGCCTGTAATGTTTTAGGGGCATCAGGCACCTCCCTGGCCAACAACTCACTGGAAGGTATCCCATCCCTGGCTGAAAATTTTCTAGCAACGATCTATGGCTCCTGAGTGTTCCATTGTCCAAAACCGGAGGATTCCATATGATTTATTTATATCCTCTTAGATTTTGATTAGCCCTCCCTCCACCTTTCCTTCACTCAGTCTTTTTATTGTAGTGTTGTGCCAAGAAGTATTGATGAGGTCTCTCATTTGGCATTCCTAGGTCCACCGGACATTTATCATTTTATTACCAGTATTTACCACATGTGTTCATGTAATACACTTTTTTACTTGGCTGCTTATATCTCCTCCCCCTCCCCCTTTTTTTTTCTAGGTAGGGTCTCACTCTAGCCCCAGGCTGATCTGGAATTCATATGTATTCTCATGCTGGCCTCAAACTCATGGCAATCCTCCTGCCTCTGCCCCCTGAGTGCTGGGACTAAAGGTGTGCGCCACCACGCCCAGCTGCTTATATCCTTAAAGTGTACCCAAACCATCTGTACAATCAAGGACTTTTAAAATATATATAATTTATTTATTTATTTATTTATTTATTTGAGAAAGAAAGGGGGAGAGAGAGAGAATGGGCACGCCAGGGCTTCCAGCCACTACAAACGAACTCCAGACACATGTGCCCCCTTGTGCATCTGGCTTACATGGGTCATGGAGAATCAAACAGAGATCCTTTGGCTTTGGCAGGCAAACGCCTTAACCACTAAGCCATCTCTCCAGCCTGGGACTTTTTTTTTGATTCTGATTATCCTCATTTTTTGTTTGTTTTCTCTAGAATCTAGGGAGTCTTGTGGAACAAAATACAACTAGCCCTGTCTTTTACCCACGGCTCTACCACCTGATGGCCTATGTCTACATGTTACTGGGAGATGGACAGAATTGTGACACCTTCCTGAACAAAGCCTTATACATCTCTGAAACACAGGGGAATATGGTGGAGAAATCCTGGCTGGGCATGAGCAAGGTATGTACCAGGAATCAGCAAGCTGTGGTGGGGAATGCTCCCAGAAGGCTACTTCCCAGACAGACAGGAAGAGAGAGAGAGAGAGAGAGAGAGAGAGAGAGAGAGGCAACGAGAGAGACAGAAGAGATATATTTTAATGATATACTCCTGTACCAGCACCTGTTGTTATTCCTGGGGCCAGTGAAGGAGAATAAGAAGGATACTTTTTTTGAGGTAGGGTCTCATTCTAGCTCAGGCTGACCTGGAATTCACTCTGTAGTCTCAGGGTGACCTCAAACTCACGGTGATCCTCCTACCTCTGCCTCCCGAGTGCTGGGATTAAAGGTGATCCTCCAACCTCTGCCACCACACTCAGACCAGATAGAAGGATTCTTTTTCCATGTGCATAGGTAGTTAAAGGGGGCGGAAAAGCTCTTATTGGGAGCCAAATCTACAGTTGGGCATATGTGTTGGGTATAAGTTTCAGTCCAGTGGGTGGAGAGACAGAGGGAGGCTCAGGGGCTACAGAAGAAGACATCCTGTTTGAATAGAGAAGTGGCGAGGTGGAGGGAGAAAAATTGAGTTTGTTTTCCCAGACAGAGAACACTGACTAAGGCTGTTCTTATTGCAAGGTAGGGTTTGAAATATTTCAGAGGAACAGGAAATGTTTGTGTCAAGAAGATACAAAGAGGATGTCAGTGCTAGAGAGACAGCTCAGCCGTTAAGGTGCTTGCTTGCCTGCAGAGCCTAATGACCTGGTTTCCATTCTCCAGTACTCATGTAAAGCCAGATGCACAAGGTGGCGCATGCATCAGGCGTTCGTTTGCTGGCGCACTGATTCTCTCTCTCTCTCTCTGTGTGTGTCAATGTCTCTCTCCGTGCTTACAAATAAACAAATAATTAAAATATTTCAAAAATTAAATTTAAAAAACAGGATGTGTTACATAGGGAAAGGATCTTTGTACAGATTTGTGTGGATTTTCCATTTTCTGGGAAAGACTGGTAAGTAAGCTTGGGCACCCTCCAATAGTAGTACAAGGACCCAGTGGGATCTAATCCATGAGATAGGGAGGTAGATATAGAGTCCAAGAAACACAATAGCTGAAAGCTTCCCATTTTCAGTGGATGAGACTGAGTAGTCAACCTGATAGGAGAGGAGACTAGAGGCAGGACTGTTCGTAATGGAAAGGTTGCATAGAGAAAAGTTGAGTTGCCCCACTGGGATGCTTTTGTGGCAAAGCTGTCTTGTAAGACAAAGTGGGGCTTGCACAAGTAAGGAGGCGTGCATAGTAAGGGGCTCGGTGATGGGGGATCCTGTTAGTCATAAGTTTGGAAATTCTAGAAATGTTTTGAATATATGTGTTGTACAGTTTGGGGGAATCTGTCAGAGTAGTGGTGTCTGTCAACAAAAGTGATGCCTATGAATTTCCCCAAGCCAGCACAGGGCGGGGACAGTTGTGCGCGCCCATGTAGAAAGAGGACATGGCCAGCAGTGGGGGGCCAGAGTGGAGTTGAGCTCGTAAGCAAGTGAGATTGACAGTGCACTCCAAGTGATTCGAGATAAGAGGCTCTTTAATTGGTATCGAACAGGCAAAGTGAAGTAAAAAGAGGGACTAAAACAGGGGAAGCTTCATGTTATCTATCAAAGTAGAGAATTCAAAGGACAACAGTGAAGAACTTGATTTCAAGCAGAGTAAAGTCTATTAAGTTCTCCTGTAACCAACAGCCAGTTAAGAAGTCTAGTGGTTTAGGGATTTGAATATCTGAGTTGTACTGCCAAAGAGAAAGTTTAGCCAAAATTACCTGAAGGGATATTTTTTAAAATAAGAGTTCAATGTTCCCTGGGAGTCACAAGACAGGCCAAGCTGAGGAGTGACCATGGTTCTTCTGCCTTAGGTTCAAGACTTGAGCCTGTCTCTTGTTTAAGCATGCTGGCATGCCACCCTTGTGGCCCAAGAGCTGGTTTTAACCGGAAAGGTGAATCTGAGAGCTGAGACTTGATTGCATAGCAATTCTTGGCGTAGCAAGGAGGGCCAGTTGGGGGTCTGGACCATGAAAACTGGCAAGGTTTAGTGGTTAGGGTTTTAAGTAGACCAAGTCTCCTGAGTGGATTGAAATTATGAATCAGGGAGACTCTGATAAGGATTTATTAGCAGAGGTAGGAGGATCACTGTGTATTTGCGGCCAGCCTGAAATTGTTACAGAGTTCCAGGTCAGCCTGGATTACAGTGAGAACCTACCTGGAAAAAATAAAGAAGTGACAGGTATGGAAGAGGACTGGGATATAATCACCTTGGTGTAGGGAAGGTAAAACAAAACTCCACAGCACAAAGGGCCCTCTGTGCATTAATCTTCTACCTCGGCCTCCCAGCTGCCGGTGGTGCGCACCACCACCCACATCTTGAGGAGATTCTTATGAGAGCACTTGGGAGATTAGTCAGGGTTTGTATCTTTAACTTGGAAAACTTGGGTTTTCTTTTTTATTAATTATGAACTTTACTGTATGATCATATTGTATGTTAGTCATATTCCCATCAGGTTACACTCTTATGTCCCCTCCCCCCACCCCCATTACACTGAGGGCCTTCCTCAGTGGGGTTATTGGTATTCACCATGGGGTTATGTTGTAGTCAGGTTCACATTGCTGGCAGAAAACACCCGACCAAGAGTAGCTTGTGGGGGGAAAAGAAAGGGTTTATTTTGGCTTACAGACTCAAGAGGAAGTCCATGATGGCAGGGGAAAACAACGGCATGAGCAAAGGGTGGACATCACCTCCACATAAGGTGGACAACAGCAACAGGAGAGTGTGCCAAACACTGGCAAGGGGACACTGGCTATAACACCCATAAACCCGCCCCCAACATTACACTTCCTCTAGGAGGCGTTAATTCCCAAATCTCCATCAGCTGGGAACCTAGCATTCAGAAGATAAGTTTATGGGGGACACCTGAATCAAACCCCCCACAGTTTGTTATCACCCCACAGGTTATAAATATGCATCAGTCAGTCTCTGTGTGGGGCAGGGCAGGGAGACAGTGCCTTAGAGTTCCCCTTTCTACCTTGTGGCTCTTACAGTCTTTCGCTGGCGGTTATAAATCTATTCCAGTGTTGTGCTCTCTGCAACCTCTGAATTTTTTCTGCTTTGATTTTTTTTTTTTTTTTTGGTTTTTCGAGGTAGGGTCTCACTCTAGCTCAGGCTGACCTGACCTGGAATTCACTATGTATTCTCAGGGTGGCCTCAAATTCACAGCAATCCTCCTACCTCTGCCTCCTGAGTGCTGGGATTAAAGGTGTGCGCCACCACACCCGGCTGAGTTTTGAGTGTCCTCAGTGTCTATCACCATCTCCCTGGAGGTGATTGTCAGACCAGCAGTGATAGCAGCATTCATGCTTACTGTTTTTTTTTTGAAGGTCTCACTTTAGCCCAGGCCGACCGTGAATTTACTGTAGCTCCAGGCTGGCCTTGAACTCACAGAAATCCTCTTACCTCTGCCTCCCAAATTCTGGGATTAAAGGCGCACACCACCACACCCAGCTAGCACTCATGTTTAAATTGCCACTTCCTGACAGAGGATCGCTCAGCACTGCAGTATGGTAGCGGGAAGAATGTAAGAGCCAAAGGAAGGATAGGACTCCTTACAACGTGTGCCTCCAGGCACAAAATGGCCTGTATATCCATGACCTCACAGTGCCTGACACTACCTACACAAGACTGTCATAATAGGAGGTAAAAGATGATGACATCAAAATAAAAGAGAGACTGATTGAGATGGGGAGGGGATATGATGGAGAGTAGAGTTTTCAAAGGGGGAAAGTGGGGGGAGGGAGGACATTACCATGGGATATTGTTTACAATCATGAAAGTTGTTAATAAAAATAAATTAATTAAAAAATAAAATAAATTGCCACTTCTTCTGTAATGAATCCCGGCCAGGACAGATATACCGGAGTTGGTTGTCTCATGGTAAGCAGTGAGCTACGAGACCCTACCTTGATATTCCAAAACTAAAATGCTTTAGAAAGTCTTTCCGTATGCCTATATCGTGGAGTGTTCTTCCTATTTTTTCTTTTAGTTGTTTTAGGGTTCCAGGTCTTATATTGAGGTCCTTGATTTGATTTGATTGTTGTGCAGGTGAGGGGAGTGAGTCCACATTCACCCTTCTATATGTGGTGATCCAGGTCTTCTAGCAATATTTGTTAAAAAAAAAAAAAAAAAAAAAAAGCTTCTTTCCCCAGTGTGTGTTTTGGACCCCTCTGTCAAACATCAGGTAGCTGTCTTTACTAGCACTTATACTTATCTTCTATTTCATTGATTTATGTGTCTGTTTTGTGTCAGTTCCATACTGTTTTTATTACTATGGCTATATAGTATAACCTTGAAATCAGGAATGGTGAAACCACTGGAAGTATTTCTCTCTCTCTCTCTCTCTCTCTCTGTCTTTTTTTGTTTTTGTTTTTTCAAGGTGGGTCTCTGCTCTAGCCCAGGCTGACCTGGAAATTCACTATGTACTCTCAGGTTGGCCTCGAACTCACGGTAATCTTCCTACCTCTGTCTCCTTAGTGCTGGGATTAAAGGTGTATGCCACCACGCCAGGCTTTTCTTAAGTATTTTTATGTTTTCACTGTACAAGTCTTTTTCTTTCTTGGTTAGAGATATTCCAAGATATTTAATTTTTGTGGCTATTGTAAATGGGACTGATTTCTTTCTCTATATGTTTGTGACTGGTCTATACAAAGGCTACTGATTTTTGTGTGTTGATTTTAAACTTTATTTATTTATAAGGGGGAGGGGAGAGAGAGAGAGAACAGGCACACCAGGCCTCTAGCCACTGCAAACAAACTCCAAATGCATGCATCACCACGTGCAGCTGGCTTATGTGGGTCCTGAGGAATGGAACCTCGGTCTTCAGGCTTTGCGAGCAAGCGCTTTAACCTCTAAGCATCTCTCCAGGCCTGTGTGTTGATTTTATATCCTGCCACTTTGCTGAATTTATCACCTCTAGGCTTTTTTTAATTTTTATTTTTATTTTTATATTTTAGGTTTTTCAAGGTAGGGTCTCACTCTAGTTCAGGCTGATCTGGAATTCACTCTGTACTGTAGTCTCAGGGTGGCCTTGAACTCACAGCTATCTTCCATCCTCTGCCTCCCGAGTGCTGGGATGAAAGGCGTGCGCCACCACGCCTGACTACCTCTAGGATTTTTTTGGTGGAGTCTTCTGGGTCACCTATGTATAGAATCATGTCATCTGAAATAGGGCTAGTTTGACTTGGTCCTTTTCCATCTGTATCCTTTTCTTTCTTTCTCTTGATACAATAATAGGAGACTGAAATACGCCACTATCATCAATGAACAGATCATTTAAACAGGAAATAATCAGAGAAATAATGCAGCTAAACAACACCATAGACCAATTGAACTTAGCAGACATCTATAGAACATCCTACCCTAATTCCACAGAATACACATTCTCCTAAGCAGCTCATAAAACCTCTAAAGTAGATCACAGAGGCAGAGGTAGGAGGATCGCCATGAGTCCACCGTGAGAATACAGAGTGAATTTCAGGTCAGCCTGGGCTAGAGCAAGACCCTACCTCAAAAAACCAAAAAATTAAATTAATTAATTAAATTAAATAGATCATATATTAGGGCATAAAGCATATCTCCACAAATCCAAGACATAACTCCCTGCTTCATATCTGACCACAGTGCAATAACTAGAAATAAGAGAAGGGCTGGAGAGATAACTCAGTGTTAGAGGCACTTGCTTGCAAAACCTGAAGTCCCAGTTTTGATTCCCCAGTACCTAAGTGAAACCAGATGTACAAAATGGCGCATGTATCTGGAGTTCATTTGCCATGGCAGGAAGCCCTAGCAAGCCCATTCCCTCTCTAATTCCCTCTCTCTCTCTCTCTCTCTTTCTCTCTCTCAAATCAATAAATAAAATATT
Source organism: Dipus sagitta (assembly GCA_036346955.1). NCBI lineage: Eukaryota > Metazoa > Chordata > Mammalia > Rodentia > Dipodidae > Dipus > Dipus sagitta. The sequence continues at coordinate 294,456,638 of CM070770.1, read as the reverse complement.
AAAAAGGAAAGGAAAGAAATCAACAAGAGAAATAACACCAACTCCTAGAGTCTGAGCACCTCACTATTAAACAACAAATGGGTCACTGAAGAAATTAAAAAAGGGAGCCAGGCGTGGTGGCGCACGCCTTTAATCCCAGCACTTGGGAGGCAGAGGTAGGAGGATCGCCAGAGTTCAAAGCCACCCTGAGACTACATTGTGAATTCCAGGTCAGCCTGAGCCAGAGTGAGACCCTACCTCAAAAAACCAAAAAAAAAAAAAAAAAAAAAAAAAGAAAAAAGAAAAAGGAAGAAATTAAAAAGGAAATCAATAAATCTATAGAACTAAATGATAACGGAAGCACAACACACAAAAACTAATGGGATACAATGAAAGCAGTCCTAAGAGGGAACTTTATATCACTAAATGCCTGCATTAGAACAATACATCTCCAATTAGTGTATTCATCTGAATGCGTTAGAAAAACAAGAAAATTCCAAACTCCAAAATATCAGATGAAAAAAATAATCAAGATAAGAGAGAAATCAATGAATTGGAAATAAAAAAGACAATTTTAAAAGTTGATGAAACAAAGAGCTGGTTTTTCAAAATAAATAAATAAATAAACAAGATTGCTAAACCCCTGACCAAACTGGTCAAAAGAAAAAAAAAGAGAAGACTCAAATCCACAAGATTAGAAATAAAAAAAGAAAACATTACAACTGGTACCAATTAAGTTGGGAGAATCACCAAGATCTATTTCAAAAATTATGTTTGGGGTGGAGAGATGGTTTAGCAGTTAAGAGGCTTGCCTGCAAAATCTAAGGACCCAGGTTCAATTCCCTAGGACCCCCCATAAGCCAGATGCACATTGTGGTGCATGCGTCTGGAGTTCGTTTGTAGTGGCTAGAAGTCCTGGCATGCCCATTCTCCCTCTCTCTCTCTTTCTCTGTTTCTCACTGCCTCTTTCTTTCTCTCAAATAAATAAATAAAATATTTTTACTATGTAGTGAATTCTAGGTCAGCCTGGGCTCGAGTGAGACTCTACCTTGAAAAACCAAATATATATATATATATATTTTTTAAATATATTTCACAAAACTTGAAAATCTGGAAGAAATGGATTAATTTCTTAATTCATACCACCTACCAAAACTAAACCCAAAAGAGATAAATTACCTGATAAATTACCTGTGGTTTTATTCAGGGATTCTGAATGCTAGGTCCCCAGCTGGTGGCAATTTAGTAATTGGAGCCTCCTGGAGGTGATGTAATGTTGGGAGCAGGCTTATGACTGTTATAGCCAGCTTCTCCTTGCCAGTGTTTGGCACACTCTCCTGCTACTGTTGTCCACCTGATGTTGACCAGGAGGTGATTTCCAGCTACTGCTCATGCCATCATTTTCCCTGCCATCATGGAGCTTCCCCTTGAGTCTGTAAGCCAAAATAAACCCTTTCCTCCCACAGGCTGCTCTTGGTTGGGTGTTTTCTACCAGCAACGAGAAGCTAACTGCAATACCTGAATAGAGCTATGACATCAAATGAGATTAAAAATGTAATTAAGGAGGCTGGAGAGATGGCTTAGGAATTAAGGCACTTGCCTGCAAAGCCAATGGACCTTGGTTCAATTCTCCAAGACCCACATAAGCCAGATGCACAAGGCACATGCATCTGGAGTTCATTTGCAGTGTCTGGAGGCCCTGGCATACCCATTCTCTCTCTCTCCCTCTTTCTCTCTCTCCAATAAATAAATTATATAAATGAGAGGGGTGGAGGCAGGAGGATTGCTGGGGCTCCCTGGTCATCTAGTCTAATAACAAAACAGCAAGAGGCTGGGGAGATGGCTCAATGGCTAAATGAACTTGCTTGATGCCAGCCTGTGGTTCAGTTCCCCAGTACCCATGTACAACCAGCTGCACAAAGTGGCGCATGCATCTGCAGTTTGTTTGCAGTGACAAGAGGCCCTGATGTACCTATACTTCCTTGATCACTCTCTCTCCCCTCCGACAAATAAAAGTATTTTAGGGCTAGGCATGATGGTGCACACGTTTAATCCTAGCACACAGGAGGCAGAGCTAGGAGGATCACTGTGAGTTAGAGGCCAACCTGGGACTACATATTGAATACCAGGTCCTGTGCAGGACACTACCTTGAAAAAAATTGTTTTAATTTAATGATTTGAGAGAGGAAAATAAGGCATATGGGCATGCCAGAGTCTCCTGCATCTGTAAACAAATTCCAGACACATGTGCCCCTTTGTGTCTGGCTTTATGTGGATACTGGGAATCAAACCCAGGCCATTAGGCTTTTCAAGCAAGTGCTCTTAACAATCTCTCCTAAAAAAAAAAAAAAAATGGGAGGGGGTGGATGGATTGCTTAGTGGTTAAGGCATTTGCCTGAGAAGCCTAAGGACCCAGGTTCAGTTCCCCAGTACCCACGTAAAGCCAGATGCACAAGCATGCATGTGGAATTCTTTTGCAGTGGTTGGATGCCCTGGCATGCTCATTCTCTCTCTCTCTCCCTCCCTCTCTCTCTCAAAATGGATAAATATATAAAATTTTAAAAAACAATAGGGCTGCAGAGATATCTTAGTGGTTAAGGCACATGCCTACAAGGCGAAAGGACACAGGTTTTATTCCCCAGGACCCACATAAAGCCAGATGCACAAGGTGGCACATGCATCTGGAGTTTGTTTGCAGAAGCTAGAGGCCCTGGCATGCCCATATTCTCTGCCTGCATCTACCTCCTTCTCTCTCTTAAATAACATATTTTTAACTGTTTTGTTGCTTTTTTGAGGTAGGGTCTCACTCTAGCCCAGGCTGACCTAGACTTCACTATGTAATCTTAGGTGGCCTCGAACTCACAGTGATCTTCCTACCTCTGCCTCCCAAGTGCTGGGACTAAAGGTTTGTGTCACCACACCCAGCTTAAAAATTATTATTATTTATTTATTTTACTTGCTTTATTTATTATTGTTAGTATCATTATTATTATTTTTGTTTTTTGAGGTAGGGTTTCACTCTAGCTCAGGCTGACCTGGAATTCACTATGTAGTCTCAGGGTGGCCTCGAACTCTCAGTGATCTTCCTACCTCTGCCTCCTGAGTACTGAGATTAAAGGTTTATGCCACCATATCCAGTTTAAAAATTTTTTTCTGAAACAGAGTTCAGCCCACTTCCCTAGTCCCAAAGGTAGCGAGTCCGGAGGAGATTAACTACTCCTCACACTTGAGCCAAGCCACAGCTAAATCCACAGAGGAATTGGGGAGACAAGCAAGAGTGCCGCTTCCATGCTATTCCTGATAATCAGTGCCAATGGTGTAGGGGACAGACTCTGAGTATACTTAACACCTACCAAAGCAGAGATCCAGAGGCTCCTAAGAGCTCACCACTGAAGTACACTTAAAACTCGCCCACCACAGCTCAGGGAATTTTGTAGAAGTAAGGGTGGAAAGATTGTAAGAGCCACAGGATGAGTCCCATCCCTCTAAAATAACTGACTATTGGGTTGGAGAGACGGCTTAGCAGTTAAGCATTGGCCTGTGAAGCCTAAGGACCCTGGTTCAAGGCTCAATTCCCCAGTACCCACGTAGCCAGATGTGTAAGGTGGCATCTGGAGTTCGTTTGCAGTGGCTGGAGGCCCTGGTGTGCCCATTCTCTTTCTCTTTCTGCCTCTTTCCCTCTTTGTGTCTGTCTGTCTCTGTCAAATAAATAAATAAAAATAAATTTTTTAAAATTAAAAAAATTAACTGACTGTTGCTCCCACAATGCATAAACCACAACCCCATGGGGAATACCTGCCACCCCACTGAGGAGGGTCCCCAACTGAGTGGGGGCAGGGATGAGGGAAAAGATGGTATCAACACATGATGTATCCATATGAAACATCTTGTTAATAATAATAATAAATATTAAAAAACAGAGTTCAGCCGGGCATCGTGGTGCATTCCTTTAATCCCAGCACTCGGGAGGCAGAGGTAGGAGGATCGCCATGAGTTCAAGGCCACCCTGAGACTACATAGAAAATTCCAGGTCAGCCTGAGCTAAAGTGAGACCCTACCTCAATAAACAACAACAACAACAACAAAAAAAAAAAAACAGAGTTCAGTGGGAGACTCTACCTCAGGAAAATAAAGTGGAAGAGCGACAGAGGAGGACACCCAATGTATTCCTTTGGCCTCAACATGTGTGCATGGGGGCAGGCACATCTGCACGTACATGTAACACAAACCACATTTACACACCATACATACAACACACACACACACCCCAAAAATAAGTAAATAGAAATCTATTCTTAGAAAAGGTCAAAGGAGCCAGGCATGGTGGCGCATGCCTTTAATCTCAGCAATCGGGGAGGCAGAGGTAGGAGGGTCACCATGAGTTCGAGGCCACCCTGAGACTCCATAGTGAATTCCAGGTCAGCCTGAGCTAGAGTGAGACCCTACCTGGAAAAACCAAAAAAAAGTCAAAGGAGCCAAGTGTGGCAGCATTATTGTTAGTCTTACCTGTCAGTCTCGGGACAGAGGCAGGAGTACCCTATGTTCAAAACTGGCCTGCTCTACATAGTGAATTCCATACCCAGCAGGTACCTAGTGAGACCTTGTCTAAAACAACAAAACAAAAACAATAAAACCTCAGGAGGACTGGGCATGGTGGCTCATGGCTTTAATCCCAGCACTCAGGAGGCAAAAATAGGAAGATCATTGTGAGTTTGAGGCCAGCCTGGGCTACAGTGAGACCCTATCTCAGAAAAAGAACAAAACAAAACAACAAAAGAAAGAAAGAAAGAAAATAAGCAAGCTCAGGGGGGCAGGGGCTGTGGCTCAGCAGTTAAAGGCACTTTTTTGGCAAAGCCTATTGGCCTGGGTTCAATTCCCCAGGACTCCCTTAAAGCTGGATGCAAAGGGATGCGTTCCTCTGCAATCCCAAGGCATCTATGACAATGAGAGGTGGAGCCAGGAGAATCAGAAGCTAGAAGGCCAGCTAGTACGACATTCCTTTGTAGTGTGACAGTGGTTTGCAGCAGTGAGAGATCCTGTCTTAGAGAAGATGGAGCACAGACACTTTGAAGTTGTCCTCTGACCTCCAGATACACACTGTGGCACATACACACAAATAAATAATGATTAACTAATTAAAAATAAACCAAGGAAAGCTCAGAGTCACATTACCATTTCTGGAGTTGGGTTCATCTTGCTTACACATGTCAAAGAGTGCTGATTAATCCAGCCTGTGAGAACAGGGTAAATTCCAGGTCAGCCTGGGCTGGGGTGAGACCCTACCTACGGAAAAAAAAAAAAAAAAAAAGAATGCTGATTTACCTTTCGTTCTCCTTCCTTCCTTTAGGACTGGTGGTATTCAAGCTCTGAGACATCAGAAGAAGACCAGTGGATAAACATAGTCTTGACTCTTCCCACATGGAATGACATTTTATCAGGCAATGTAACCATTCAGGATGTGCAAAAAAACAAGTTCCTCATGAAAGTTAATATCCTGGACAATCCATTCTAATAATTCTTGCAAGAGAACAAAGATCTCAGTGAGAATCTCCTCTTTGTGATGGTCCGTTATTGACCTCTCCATGGCCAGTACCCTCCAGGTTCCTGGATACCCTTCCACGCCCAATCTGGGACAGACACAGATTTTTTCTTTCTAGTGGGTCAAAAAGGGTTGGCAGTTTACCCTCCTTAACTTTATCCAAGCTGCCTTTGCCTTTGTGGCATGTTGACTTGTGTGACTTGACCCCTGAAAAACTCCAGCGTATTGATATTGGTGGCTGTTGGGGGTTAGAGGGACCTCGCCAGGGCTTCCAGATTCTTGTGTCTCTCAACAAAGGATTAAGCAAAATCATGTACTTGCAGCAGAAGCAGAGAGTTTATTAAGAGACAGCTAAGGTAGTAGGAAGCGAGGGAGATGGCTTAGCAGTTAAAGGTGCTTACTTGGAAAGGCTGCTGGCCCAGGTTCAATTCCCAGCACCTACTTAAAGCCAGATGCAAAGTGGCTCATGAGACTGGACAGCGGGAAGCAGATCTAGTAGAATCTAAAGCTTGTTCGTTTGTAGCAGCAAGAGACCCTGTCTCAAAGAAGGTGGAACACAGACACCTTGAAGCTGTCCTCTGTCCTTTATAAGTGCACTGCTCATATACATACATACATATACATACATATACAAGCACACGTGCATAGAGAAGAAGAGACCGTACACTTCCCAGAGCTCGGGAGATGGCTCAGTAAGGTAAAGCACTTGCTGTGCAAGTCTGACGACACAACTACGGGAAGAGTAGCACAAGCATCTATAATTTGAGAGACGGAGGCAGGAAAATCCTGATCTCCTGGGTGGGAGGAACTGGACTGAATCGGAAGCTCAGACCACAGTAGTACACAAAGGGTCGAGGCTTTCACGTCACATGACGTCAGCTTGTCTGCACACGTGTGCTACCTGTGGTTCTACGTACACCTGCATGTGTCACATGTCTGACTAAGAATCTTCAGTCTCTGCCCACAGATGTGCATTTTAGTATCATAACTAAAGAGCCAGAGGCCACCTGCAGGCACCGGGGCAGGCTAGCTGGTTTGAGTTGGCCTCAGCTCGGGGAGGGGGAGCATCCCTTTTTCTTTGCCAACTAGTCTTTTTCACATGCTAATTTTATAAGGCTTTGTGCAAGACCTTGGTTGAATTTCCTTCTTTTGCTGGGACAAAACACTTGAAGAGGCTTATGGGAGGAAAGGTTTGGCTTCCTGGTGAGGAAAGCGTGTGTGAGCAAGACGGGGTCTCAGGTCTTGTCACACGAGCGAGCGGGGAGGAAGGGCTGGATTTGGGCTCTGTTATCCTAAACCCCAGCCGCAGAGACACCCTGCCTCCAGCAAGCTTCTTCATAAAGGCTCCACGGTTTGCCCCAAACTGCCACCAGCTGGGGATCAAAGGTTTCAAAACACATATGAGCCTATGGGGGAATGGCTCATTCAAACCACGACATTCTACCCTGACTCATGGTGATCCTCCTACCTCTGCCTCCCAAATGCTGGGATTAAAGGCATGAGTCAAGCCGGGCGTGGTGGCGCATGCCTTTAATCCCAGCACTCGGGAGGCAGAGGTAGGAGGATCGCCGTGAGTTCGAGGCCACCCTGAGACTTCATAGTGAATTCCAGGTCAGCCTGGGCTAGAGTGAGACCCTACCTCGAAAAACCAAAAAAAAAAAAAAAAAAAAAAAAAGAGTTAAAGGCATGAGTCACCATGCCCGGCCTTTAATAGGTTTGATTGAACACAATGTCTATCACCATTGCCCTGGAACTGGTTGTCAATATTCATGTCACCACTTTCTCTGCAATTTTTTTCTGGGCTCTGGAAGATGTGGTAGAGGTGGGCCCTGTTTTGTGGTGGGCAGTCGGCTATCTTCTTGTCTTACAGATGGATCTTGGTTCTTGTCCTTTTTTTTTTTTTTTTTTTTTTGGTTATTTTGAGATAGGGTCTCAATAGCTCAGGCTGACCTGGAATTCAATATGGAGTCTCAGGGTGGCTTCGAACTCACGGTGATCATCCTACCTCTGCCTCCTGAGTGTCGGGATTAAAGGCATGCGCCACCACGCCAGGCAGTTTTTTTGTTTTGTTTTGTTTTTGTTTTTGTTTTTGTTTTTTCAAGGTAGGGTCTCGTTCTAGCCCAGGCCAACCTGGAATTCACTATATAGTCTCAGGGTGGCCTTCAACTCATGGTGATCCTCCTACCTCTGCCTCCCCAGTGCTGGGATTAAAGGAGTGCACCACCACACCCGGCCTCCTCCATTTTTTCTGCCATCTGTAAAATAAAGCAGATTCTCCAAACAAGAGTGAGAGCGTTTATTTGAGAGATTTTGGTGTGCAAGCCCACTCTTCTCCAGAGAGCAGTAGGGCTTCTCTCTGATGCCTGGGTTTCTAGACTGTTGGATTCTGACTTGGTTTCTGGGACCAGATGAGTGTTCTCTCCCACAGAATGGGCCTCATGTCCAGGGAACAGTTAGTTACCCACAGAGGCTGTGTCACTATTGCACTAGTGTGTACTACTTGACTGGCTGGTTGATTTTGTAGTCTGCAGGGTTCCCTTAATCACAACAGTTCCTTATATTTCTACAACTCTTTTTTTTTTCCTTGCTTGTGTGTGTGTAAGGGAGGGGTGTATGTACATATATGTACCCTGTGTGCTTGCCTGCAGCAAGCAGGCCTAAGGCGGGTGCCACCATGCCCAGCCTGAGCTTGCTATTTTGTTTACGTTTTTGTTTTTGTTTTTTTTGCAGTGGCTGGGGGCCCTGGTGTGTGCCCATTCTCTCTCTCTCTCTCCTGCAAAGTTAAACCCAATCTCATTATGTTGTCTTCTTTGGCATTTTTCCTTAGGAGTTGAAAACTTACATCCTTGCTCATGAATGTTTATAGGAGCTTTATTAATAGTCACCAAAACATGGGAGCAGCCATGTTGTCCTTCAGCAGGTGGATATGGATAAATAAACTGTGGCTCATTAGCCAGTGGAATATTAGTCAATGCTAAAAGGAAATGAGCTGCCAAGTGGTAAAGAAAAAAAAAAGAGTTCTATTAAGTGCATCAAGGCAATCTACAAAGACCACAGGCTAAATAATTGCAACACTCAGATATTCTGGAAAAGACTAGACTCTGAGCTGGACATGGTGGTGCACGCCTTTAATCCCAGTACTCGGGAGGCAGAGGTAGGAGGAGCGCCGTGAGTTCAAGGCCACCCTGAGACTACATAGTGAATTCCAGGTCAACCTGGGCTAGAGTGAAACACTACCTCAAAAAAAAAAAAACAAGAAAAAAAGAACAAAAAAAGAAAAAGAAAAAAAAAGAAATAAAGGAAAGAAAAAAAGACTAGACTCTGGCAAAAAGAGATGAGCAGTTGTCAGGGGCTGGGAGAGAAAGGGATGAATAGGGGCTGGAGAGGTGGCTTAGCGCCTAGGTGCTTGCCTGTGAAGTCTAAGGACCCCGGTTTGAGGCTCAATTCCCCAGGACCCGTGTAAGCCAGATGCACAAGGTGGTACATGAATCTGGAGTTCACTTGCAGTGGCTGGAGGCCCTGGCATGCCCATTCTCTATCTGCCTCTTTCTCTCTCTCTCTGTCTGTCTGTTTCTCTCAAATAAATAAATAAAAATAAAAAATAAATTAAAGAAAAAGAACGGGATGAATAGGAGGAACAAGGAGGGTTTCGAAGGAGTGAAGGTGTTCTGTATGATGCTGTCATGGTAAGTCATTGTATATGTGTCCAAATGTATAGAACGCACAACAGCAAGAAAGAATACTGACTAAGCTTTGGACCTGCCCAGCACAGTGACATGCTTTTAATCCCAGCACTTGAAGTGGGAGGATCACTATGAATTCGAGGTCAACATGAGACTAATTCTAGGTCAGCGTGGGCTAGAAAATCAAACTTACCCTGAAAACCAAAAATCAACAACAAAACTATGGGACCTTGAATAAATCTTAAAAAAATAATAATTAAGGGCTGGAGAGATGGCTTAACAGTTAAGGCACTTGCCTGCAAAGCCAAAGGACCAGGGTTTGATTCCCCAGGACCCACATAAGCCAGGTGCACAAGATGGCACATGCATCTAGAGTTTGTAGTGGCTGAAGGCCCTGGCACACCCATTCTCTCTCTCTCTGCATCTTTCTCAAATAAATGAAATAAATTATAAAAAAGAAAATAATAATAATAATAAATAAATAAAAGGGCTGGAGGAATGGCTTAGAGGTTAAGGTGTTTGCCTGAGAAGCATAAGGACCCAGGTTCCGTTCTCCAGGTCCCATGTAAGCCAGATGCACATGGTGGTGCATGCATCTGGAGTTCGTTTGCAATGGCTAAAGGTCCTGGTGCATCCATTCTCACTCTCTCTCTCTTTCTCTCTCCCTCCCACCCATCTCTCTGTCTCTAATAAATAAATAAATAAAAATACATCTTTAAAAAAAACTGTGGGACCTTGGGTGATAATGAGGTGTCCGGAAAATGATGAACGTTATTGAAGGTTATGGTGGTGCCGGGTCAGAAGGCAGGTGGGAATCTTGTACTTTCCATTCAATTTTACCATGACCCAAAATTCCCCCTTTTTTTTTCTTCTGTTTTGGTTTTTTGAGGTAGGGTTTTGCTTTAGCTCAGGCTGACCTGGTATTCACTATGTAGCCTCAGGGTGGCCTTGAACTCATGGCAATCCTCCTATACTGCCTCCTGAGTGCTGGGATTAAAGACGTGAGGCACCATACACAGCCCCCAAATTCCCTTTTAAAGATAATGTAATTGGGACTAGGGAGATGGTTTAGCATTTAAGATGCTTGCCTGCAAAGCCAAAGGGCCCAGGTTCAATTCTCCAGTACCCACATAAGCCAGGTAAGCCAGATGCACAAAGTGGTCATTGTGTCTGGAGCCATTTGCAGTGGCTGGAGGCCCTGGTGCACCCATTTTCTTTCTCGCTCTCTTTCTTTCATTCTCTGAAATAAATAAAAAGAAATAAACCAGGTGTGGTGGTGCATGCCTTTAATCCCAGCACTCAGGAGGCAGAGGTAGGAGGATCACCATGAGTTCAAGGCCACCCTGAGACTACATAGTGAATTCCAGGTCAGCCTGGGCTAGAGTGAGACCCTACCTTGAAAAAGAAAAAGAAAAAAAAAAAAAAGAAGAAGAAGCAATTTAATTGGAGCTGAAGAGATGGCTTGGCAGTTAAGTGTGCTTCGTGCATAAGTATGAAGGCATGAGCCAGCCTGAAACTGCAGGCGTTTGCATCCCCAGATCCCAGGTAAACATGTGCCTGTAACCCTACTCCCACAAAGGGGAGCACAGATCAGGGAACCCACGCTGGAGACATGGCTCAGCAGTTAAAGGTGCTTACTTACAAAGCCCGATGGCCCAGGTTCCATTCCCCAGAACCCATGTAAAGCCAGAGACACAAAGTGGCACATGTGTTTGGAGTTCATTTGCAGCGACTAGAAGCCTTGGTATGTCCATTCTCTCTCCCTTCTCCCCAACTCTCTCAAATACATAAATATTTAAAAAAAAAAAAAAAAAGATCATAGAGCCAGGCATGGTAGCGCACGTCTTTAATCCCAGTACTTGGGAGGCAGAGGTAGGAAGATCACTGAGAGTTCGAGGCCACCCTGAGACTACATAGTGAATTCCAGGTCAGCCTGTGCTAGAGTGAAACCCTACTTAAAAAAAAAAAAAAGATCAGAGAAGCCCCTGGGCTCATGATAAACAGCAAGCTCTAGTATTACTAGAACACGCCACCTCAAAATTAGGAATGTGAGCCAGGAGTATGGCACACGTTTTTAATCCCAGCACGCTTGGGAGGCAGAGGTAGGATCACGGTGAGTTTGAGGTCACCCTGAGACTACATAGTGAAATGTGAAATCCAGGTCAGCCTGAGCTAAAATGAAAGCCTATCTCAAAAAAAAAAAAAAAAAAAAAAAAGAAAGAAAGAAAAGAAAAGAAAAGAAAAAAAGCCTGGCATGGGGGCACACACGTCACAGCACTCGGGAGGCAGAGGTAGGAGGATTGCTGTGAGTTCAAGGCCACCCTGAGACACATAGTGAATTCCAGGTCAGCCTGGGCTAGAGTGAAACCCTACCTCGAAAAACTAAATAATGGGCTGGACGAATGGCTTAGCGGTTAAGGCATTTGCCTGCAAAGCCAAAAGACCCAAGTTCAATTCCCCAGGACCCACATTAGCCAGATGTATAAGGGGTGCATGTGTCTGGAGTTAGTTTGCAGTGGCTAGAGGCCCTGGCATGCCCATTTTTTTCTCTCTCTTTCCCTCTTTCTCTATCAAGTAAATAAATAAATAAAAGAGAAAAATAAAATAAATAAAAGAAAAAAAAGTGTGTGGAAGGGCTGGGGAAATGGCTCAGTGGTTAAAGGCACTTGCTTGAAAAGCATGTGTTGTGGTTAGTTTCACGTTACTGTCACAAAGCACCTGACCAAAAGAAACTTATAGGAGGAAAGGGTTTATTTTGTTTTACAGGAGGGTAAGTTCCATGATGGCAGGGGAAAACATGGCATGAGGAGAGGCTGGACATCACCTCCTGGCCAACATCAAGTGGACAACAGCAACAGGAGAGTGTCAAACACTGGAAAGGAAAAGCTGGCTATACACCCATAAGCCCGCCCCCAACAATGCACTGCCTCCAGGAGGCTCCAATTCCACAATTGCCACCAGCAAAAAAAAAAAAACAACTAAGGATTCAGAACACATATGTTTATGGAAGGCACCTGAATCAAACCACCACAGCCTGCTTGTCAGGGTTTGATTCCCCAGTACCTTTGTAAGGCCAGATGCACAAAGGGCACATGCATCTGGAGTTCGTTTGCAACAGCAAGAAGCCCTGATGTGTCCTTTCTGTCTCTTGCTTCATGTGAATAAATAAATTTTTTAAAAAATTGGGCGGGGGGGGGGCGGAGCTGGAGAGATGGCTTAGCACTTAAGCACTTGCCTGTGAAGCCTAAGGACCCCAGTTCGAGGCTTGATTCCCCAGGACCCACGTTAGCCAGATGCACAAGGGAGCACATGCATCTGGAGTTCATTTGCAGTGGCTGGAAGCCCTGGTGTGCCCATTGTCTCTCTCTCTCTTTCCCTCTCTCAAATAAAAATAAAATATTAAAATCTCTCTCTTTCTCTGTCTTTCCCTCTCTCAAATAAATAAATAAAAATAAAATATTAAAAAGCTGGATGTAGCCAGGCATGGTGGCGCACGTCTTTAATCCCAGCACTCAGGAGCAGAGGTAGGAGGATCTCCATGAGTTCGAGGCCACCCTGAGACTACATAGTGAATTCCAGGTCAGCCTGAGCTAAAGCAGGACCCTACCTGGAAAAAGAAAGAAAAAAGCAGGCACACATTTGTAATCTCAACTCTGGGGAGGCAGAGATAGGAGGATCTCTGGGGCTCGCTGGCCAGCCAGTTTACTTAGTTCCAAGCCAGGAAAAGACCCTATCTCCAAAAGGTGGATGGTGCACCTGAGGAATGACACCAGAAGCTGTCCTCTGTCCTCCACATGCACGTGTACACATGTGTACCATGCATGCACACACACACACAATTTAAGCCAAACATGGTGGCACATGCCTATAATCCCAATACTTGGGAGTGGAAGCAGGCAGATTAGGAGTTCAAGGGTAGCCTTGGCTGCAAATCAAGGACAGCCTGGGATATATGAGAGCCTGTCTTAAAAACTACACACATGGGTTAGAGAGATGGCTTAGCGGTTAAAGTGCTTGCCTGCAAAGCCTAAGGACCCATGTTCAACTTCCCAGATCGCACATAAGCCAGAAGCACAAGAGGACACATGTGCAAGGTTGCACATGCACAGAAGGTGGGGCATGTGTCTGGAGTTTAATTGCAGTGGCTGGAGGCCGTAGAGTGCCAACCCTCTCTTTTTCTCTCTTGCTGTCACACCTTTTTGTTTGTTTGTTTGTTTGTTTGTTTGGTTTCTGTTTTGGTTTTTCGAGGTAGGGTCTCACTCTAGCTCAGGCTGACCTGGAATTCACTCTGTAGTCTCAGGGTGGCCTCAAACTCACAGCAATCCTCCTTCTTCTACTCTCACACCTTTAATCACAGCACTCGGGAGGCAGAGGTGAGAGAATCACCAGGAATTCAAAGCCACCCTGAGACTACAGAGTGAATTACAGGTCAGCCTGGACTAGAGTGAGAGACTACCTCGGAGTGGTGAGCAGCTCCTTCCCCTCCATCCTCCAGGTGCTCCCTATGCCAGCAGTGGCCCCTGCTCATGGAAGAGCACTGGCCAAGGCGTCCATATGAATTGCTGGCATTCCAGGAGGTCAAACCCTCCAGGAAGAGGGTGGGCTGGGAGTGGCTGGCCATCTGGTCAGACATCTGCTTTCCAGGATTTCACATTTTATTGGCTTCTGACCAAGCCAAAGTACAGACTAGGCAAGGTTGGAGAAGATAGGCACAGACAGGCAGGATCTTACCAGAAGTGCTATATCAGTGGTATCCCCTGAGGACTGGTCACAAAACACTGGACACTATTCATATGGAATCAAGCAAGGTGTTCAGCAGTAGGTGAGTGGATATATATAACGTATTATATATATACATAATGACATATTATCCAATCATAAAAAGAATGAAATTCTTTTTGAATAATATGTAACTTTTGGGCTGGAGAGATGGCTTAGCAGTTAAGCATTTGCCTGTGAAGCCTAAGGACCCTGGTTCGAGGCTCAGTTCCCCAGGACCCACGTTAGCCAGATGCACAAGGGGGCACACGCATCTGGAGTTCGTTTGCAGTGGCTGGAAGCCCTGGCGTACCCATTCTCTGTCTCTCTCTGCCTTTTTCTCTCTCTGTCTGTCACTCTCAAATAAATAAATTTTTAAAAATTTAAAAAATACATTAAAAAAATAATATGTGCCGGGCGTGGTGGTGCACACCTTTAATCCCAGCACTCGGGAGGCAGAGGTAGGAGGATCACCGAGAGTTCGAGGCCACCCTGAGACTACATAGTGAATTCCAGGTCAGCCTGAACCAAAGACCCTACCTTGAAAAACTAAAAAAAAAAATAATAATAATAATGATAATGATAATAATAATAATATGTAATTTTTATTTGGGAGGCAGAGGTAGGAGGATCGCTGTAAGTTCAAGGACATCCTGAGACTACTGAGTGAATTCCAGGACAGCCCAGGCTAGAGTGAGACCCTAGCTCAAAAGACAAATAAAATAAAATAAAAGAATGAAGCCAGGCGTGGTGGCACATGTCCTTAATCCCAGCACTTGGGAGGCAGAAGTAGGAGGATCACCGTGAGTTTGTAGCCACCCTGAGACTACATAGTGAATTCCAGGTCAGCCTGGGCTACAGTGAGACCCTACCTCAAAAAAACAAAAAAGAAAATAAAAAGGCCAATGAATAAATAAATAAATACATAGGAGAATGAAATTCTGTCATTTGCAGAAACATGGAGGAAGTGTTGAGTAAAATAAATTAGCACAGAAAGACAAGGAGGACATGTGATAGTTAATGTAGGTCCCCATAGACTCGGTCATTTTTTATTAAACTTCTTACTTGAGCTCCTAGCAGGCAGGACGCGTGTTACTGGGGGTGGATCTGGGAGTCCAGCCCTAGGTGTGCTCACAGCAGTTTGAGCTGACTCTTTTGTGATGTTGGCAATTGGTGGCATCTCTCTGTCTGGGTCTATGAGAGGAAGCAACTGTTTCTACCACTCATGGCATTTCCCTGGATCTGTAAGCCTGAAATAAACCCCTTCCTCCCATAAGCTGCTTTTGGACGAGTGTTTGTCAGCAATGCGAAGCTAACAGTAACAGTACATATTGTCACTTAGATGTGGAAGTTTAAAGGGTTGATCATGGGCTGGAGAGATGGCTTACTGGTTAAGACATTTGCCTGCAAAGACAAAGGACCCAGGTTTATTCCACCAGGATCCACGTAAGCCAGATGCACAAGGAGGTGCATGCATCTGGAGTTTGTTTGTAGTGGCGGGAGGCCCTGGCACATCCATTCTCTCTCTATCTGCCTCTTTCTGTCTCTCTCTCTCTCTCTCTCAAATATACAACAATAAAAAATAAAAGAAGGAAAATATTTTTTAAATAAAAGAGTTGATCTCATTAAAGTAGATTACAGAATGATTACCAGAGGCTGGAAGGAGGGGTGAAGGATAGAAAAGGGGGGTGGACAGAAAATGGGTAGCAGGTACAGGGATACAGTCTGACAGGAGGAATAGCAACAACCTCTCCTTTTACCTCTTCCTCTTCCTCCTTTTTTGAGATAGGGTCTCACTCTGTAGCTCTGTAGTCCACACTGACCTGGAACTCACTATGTAGTTCAAGATGGTTTTGAACTCATGGCAGTCCTCTTGCTTCTGTCTAAAGTGCTAGAATTATGGACTCGAACCATTACTTCTGGTCAGGAGGAATAGTTCCTAATATTTCATAGTAGGGTAACTATGGCTCAAAATAGTCAGCCGAGAGGATTGTGAATATTTCCAGCACAAAGAAATAAATATTTGGAGTGACAGATATGCCAATTAGCTTGATATGATCATTACACATAATTTTTTGTGTGCTTGGAACTAGGATTAACTGCAGAGCCTTTACACTTGCTAAGTAAGTGCTCTATCACTGAGCTACATCCTCAGTCTGATAGTAACACATTGTATATACTGCACTGAAAATCACACCATACTCTTCTATAAATAAGTATAATTTTGTAGTTGTTTTCAAGGTAGGGTTTCACTCTATCTAGCCCAGGCTAACCTGAAACTCACTTTGTAGTCCCAGGCTGGCCTAGAACTCACAGTGATCCTTTTATCTCTGTCTCCTCAGTGCTGGGACTAAAAGCCTGTACCCAGTGTGGTGGCGCACACCTTTGATCCCAGCACTCCGGTGGCAGAGGTAGGAGGATCGCCATGAGTTGGAGGCCAGCCTGAAACTACATAGTGAATTCCAGGTCAGTCTAGGCTAGAGCAAAACCCTACATCCAAAATCCAAATCAATAAATCAATAAATAAAAACATGTGGCACTATGCCTGGCAAGTACAATTTTTATGAGTTAGTTAAAACATTTTTTTGTTTTATTTATTTGTTTATTTATTTGTTCTTTAGAGGTAGGGTCTTGCTCTAGACCAGGCTGACCTGGAATTCACTATGTAGTCTCAGGGTGGACTTGAATTCATGGCAATCCTCCTACCTCTGCCTCCCAAGAGCTGGGATTAAAGGCATGTGCCACTATGCCCAGCTAAAAATATTTTACTTATTTGCAAGCAGAGAGAAGAGAGACAGATGAGAGAATGCAAGCAGAGAGAGAGAGAGAGAGAGAGAGAGGTACAGGTACCTGGTACAGGCTTTTAGTCCCAGCACTGAGAAGGCAGAGATAAAAGGATCACTGTGAGTTCTAGGCCACCCTGGGACTACAGAGTGAGTTTCAGCCGCTGCAAATGAACTCCAGATGCATGTGCCACTCTGTGCATCTGGCTTAATGTGGGTACTGGGGAATAGAATTGGCCTTGTTAAGCTTTGCATGCAAGTGCTTTAACTGCTGAGCCATCTCTCCAGCCCAGCATTTTTTTTTTAACATAAGTTCTTATTCTCCCCCCTGTGTGACCTGAAATTCACTCTGTACCTCCAGGCTGGCCTTGAACTCAGGGCAATCTTCCTACCTAAGCCTCTAGAGTTCTGGGATAAAAGGTTTGTACCATCACACCTGTCTTAAGTCAAAACATTTTTTTTCTTTTTTATTAATTCATTTTTTTATTATGGACATACTTTGTATGGATACATCATGTGTTGGTACCATCCTTTCCCTCATTCGGCCCCATTCCGCGGAGGCCCCTCCTGTGGGCTTGCTGGTATTGAAAGAAAAGAGAGACAGGCAGATAGAAGTGGCTCAATTGCAATTTGGAGATGGTATACTACACATGCCTAAATCTGTGTACATCAGGCTGAAGTAAGCAACAGGCTGGGTGTGGGTGCATCTTCTCTGCGACCAGCAGAGGGCAGCACTGGCCCTGCGGTGGCTGCAGCCCTGACTCCTCTCGCCTCTGGCCCAGCCCTCTCCGTCTTTGTCTTCAGACCCGCAGCCTCCGGGCTCAGCCACAGCCGCTGCTCCAGGACCCACGGCAGCTCCTCACAGGGGGCTCTCAGGAGCATCTTGAGCACAAGTATTTTTAGGAGAAGGATGACATATATCATTCATGAAGGCTTCTGGAACAGAGAGTGGAAGAGAAAAATGATCTGTGTGTGTGTGTGTGTATGTTTCCATGAGTCTTTAAACCCTTCCCACATCTGAGCCTCTGGAGGGCAGAGCTGCTGCTGTCTTGTCTATCACTGACACTAAGCCCAGACCCGGACACAGACCTCCAGAAGGAGGGAGAGAGGATGGAGAGTTCAGAAGATACTTGTGAATTAATGAATTAATTAATGTATTCATTAATTCTTTTGGGGGGGGGTGTTTCGAGGTAGGGTTTGACGCTAGGCCAGGCTGACCTACTCTCAGGATGGCCTCCAACTCATGGTAATCCTCCTACCTCTGCCTCCAGAGTGCTGGGATTAAAGGCGTCTGCCACCATGCTCGGCTATTGTTTTCTTTTAAAAAATATTTTAGGAGCCAGGCGTGGTGGCGCACACCTTTAATCCCAGCACTTGGGAGGCAGAGGTAGGAGAATTGCTGTGAGTTCGAGGCCACCCTGAGACTACATAGTGAATTCCAGGTCAGCCTGGGCTAGAGTGAGACCCTACCTGGAGGAAGGGGGGGACAGAAAAGAGAAAAGAGAATAAAGAAAATAATAATAGATGGAGAGCAAATGAAGAAGATACTGGATGTCAACCCCTGGTATGTTGGTATGTACATACACACATGCATGCACATGATACATACACCCAAAACTGAAAAAGAAAAATGAAGGGATACAGTCCACACTGTGGCTACAGATGTGGACCTGGGACCTCACTGGATCAGTGTGGTGCCCTCAGGCAAAACCTCTTTGTGTCTGTTTCCTTGGTTCAATGGAGGGAATAATATTTTCATCACATTCATAAGGCAGTTGAGGGCTGTGTAGGTTAAGCACTCAGCATTCTTTTTTAAGCATTTTTAAATTTAATTAATTTGAGCTAGAGAGAGAGAGAGAATGGGCACTCCAGGGCCTCCTGGCCACTACAAACGAACTCCAGATGCATGCGCCACTTTGTGCATCTTGAACCGAGGTCCTTTGGCTTTGCAGGCAAAGGCCTTAACCACTAAGCCATCTCTCCAGCCCCAGCACTCAGCATTCTGTCAGGGGAACAAACAAATATGCAATTAAAGCATGGAGCAGTGAAAAGGCCTGGCACTTACCCGACTGTGGCTTTTAGAGGACTGGAGAAAGCTGGCTGAGAGAGGAGGCATGAGTCAGACCCAGAAAGGTCTTCCCAGGCCAGGACATAGCTTTTGGCACTGGCGAATTTTGGAGCTCAGGAGAGCTTGTTCCTCTCAACTGGTCCAGAAGAGCCCCACCAAGTGCAGGGAGATGGACTAGGGTGGGCCACCTGGCATGGGAGCTGGGACTCATCCATGCTGCCCCAGATAGGATCGCTGGATGAATTTACTGACGAAGTACAAAGGCCATTTTTTTTTCTTTTTTTCCCCTGAGGTTCTGGAGATCTCTGACTGAGGCTGTGCATATGCTAAAGACGTGCCCTTCCACTGAACTACATTCACACCCACACCCCAAAGCCACTCAAGATTCACTACTCATGCTTTAATCCCAGCACTCAGGAGGCAGAGGTAGGAGGATCGCCGTGAGTTCGAGGCCACGCTGAGACTATATAATAAATTTCAGGTCAACCTGAGCTAGAGCGAGACCCTACCTCGAAAAACTCACTGCGATCCTCCCACCTCTGTCTCCCGAATGCTGGGATTAAATGTGCCACCTTGCCCGGCTTTTTTTTTTTTTTTAATTTTGAGATATCGTTTCACTCAGTTGCCCAGGCTTGCCCTGACCTTGTTCTGTAGCCCAGGCCTTTCCATTGTGCTTCAGATTGCCAAGTTGCTGGCATTACAGGCCTTTACCACCATGGGGCCCTGTTTGATATTATTATTATTTTTTATGAGAGAGAGAGAGAGAATTGGCACTTGAGGGCCACCAGCCACTACAATTGAACTCCAGATGCATGTGCCACCTTGTGTGTTTGGGTCACCTTGTGTGTGACCTCACCATGTGCTTACATGGGATCTGGAGAGTCGAACATGGGTCCTTAGGCTTTGCAGGCAACTTCCTTAACCGCTGAGCCCTCCCTCCAGTCCTGTTACTGTTTTGTGTGTATATGTGTTTCCAGTTAAATGAAACAGGGTCTCACATAGCCCATGAAAGCCCCATGTTTACTATGTATCTGAGGCTGGCCTTGGACACCTGACTCTCCTGCCTCCACTTTCCAAATTCTGGGATTACAGGCATGTACCGCCATGCTCAGCTCTCATTTTGTTTTTGCAAATTCACTGGGTAGCCCAAGCCACCTTCAAATTCCAGATCCTCTTGCTGCAATTTCTCGAGCACTGGGATCACATGTGAGGGCTACTCCACCCATGCCTGAAATCCTAGTATGGGGAGTGTGGGAGGATTCTGTGAGAGGGGGTACATATAACGTGACACAACCACCTATAGTTGTCAAGAGAGCTTTTTGGGATGAAGAGGATGTTTTATATTAGAACAACATGGCAGTCACCACACACTATTAAGCTATTAAGCACTTGGCACATGGTTAGTGTGACTGAGGACTTGAATTTTACACCTAACTTAAATACTTGAATCAAAATGACCAGTGAGTACCACACAAGACTATGTAGTTGGCATTTATCTGCATTAACCTTATGGTATCAAAACAGGACCGAATGAAGGCTCAGTGGAGACATTTCCACAGCTAGGACCAGAAGGGAATTAATGTATAAAAATAACTGTGAGCCAGGCATAGTGGCACATGCCTTTAATCCCAGCACTAGGGAGGCAGAGGTAGGAGGATCGCTGTGAGTTTGAGGCCACCCTGAGACTCCATAGTGAATTCCAGGTCAACCTGGGATAGAGTGAGACCCTACCTTGAAAAACCAAAAACAACAACAAAAAAGTAACTGTGGGGTTGTGGATGTAGCTCAGTTAGTAGAGTGCTTGCTGGCATGCACAAGGCCTTGGGGACAATTCCCAGCACCGTGTGGCCAAGGTACAGTATGGTAGCACATGCCTGAAATCTCAGGACTCTAGAGCCGGAAGGTTAAGGGTTCAAGGTTGTCCTTGGCTGCATATGGAGGCAAGGCCAGCCTGGATACATGAGACTCTGTCTAAAAATAAAAAAAAAGTGGGGCTGGAGAGATGGTTTAGAGGTTAAGGATGTTCTATTCCCCAGGGCCCATGTAAACCAGATGCACAAGGTGGAATTCATTTGCAGTGGATGGAGGCCACAGTGCACCCATTCTCTCTATCTGCCTCTTTCTTTCTTTCTCTCTCTCAAATAAATAAGTAAAATATTTTTTGTAAGTGTCAGGTAGATAGATTACACTTTCTTGTTTGCTTGGTTTTCAAAGTAAGGTTTCACTCCAGCCCAGGCTGACCTGGAATTCGCTAGGTCGTCTCAGGGTGGCCTTGAACTCACAGTGATCCACCTACCTTTGCCTCTTAAGTGCTGGGATTAAAGATGTGTGCCACCATGACTGGCTGGATTAAACTTCTCGTCAATACATAGTTATCCGATGGCATTGATTCTAGGATGTCAAATTTGTGTTCAATAATGATTCGGTATTAGTTTAAGGTGCAGGGATGCACTGGCTAAGCTGCTGCTATTTCTCTGTCTTCCAGGTTATCTTTGCGCATCCATAGGGTAAAACTGCCTTTTGTGATGCATTAATATGTATCTATAGGGAGGGGGGTGCATGAAGAAGAGCTATAGAAAACCGTAACTAAAATCAAGAAATTCATTTAAATGGACAGGATTTATGCTAGTAATCAAAACCTTGAACTTTCTCTTGCAATTTTTTTTTTTTTAAGAGAGGATATGGAAAAAGGCCAGTTACTTTCAGCCAAGTACTCATTCTCCTCCTACATTTATTTCATTACTTTCCCTTGGATTTTTCTCTCTTGCCCAGCTCAGTGAGCCAACATTGTATTATTAACTCAGACTCCTCTCCAAGACCGCGGGGCGGGGGGTGGGGGGGGTGGGGGGGTGGGTTATGCTGATGTCTCAGGCCCTGGGTCTAAGGGATTCGTGGCCTCTCCACAGCGAGACCTCCAGGCCGGCGACACATGTTGAAGGAGGTCACATTCCTTCAACAACAGCTCAGTTCAGCTCCGGGGCGAATGGACACGGAGCAGCGTGGCACTCGCTCGCCGCCAGAAACCCAGGCGCTGCATGGATGCTTTGCATTCTTGGGAGCAAGAAGGAAACTTTCAGAACATGTTCCCCTCGGCCAGTGCCATGTCCATGAGGAAAGGGTTAAGTCTGCGAGAGGGACATCCAGGTCCATCCTCTGGGGTCCTGCTGGGCCAGTTAGAATGAATATAGGGTTTTGTAAAGTGGTCCACATTCCAAGAGGTAGCCTACAAAATTAATGTAAAATTTGTTTCTTTCTTTCTTGATTTTTTTTCGAGGTAGGGTCTCACTCTAGCCCAGGCTGACCTGGAATTCACTATGTAGTCTCAGGGTGGCCTCGAACTCTCAAGGATCCTCCTACTTCTGCCTCCCAAATGCTGGGATTAAAGGCGTGCGCCACCATGCCTGGCTTGCTTCTTCTTCTTCTTTTTTTTTAATATTTTCTTTTTATTTATTTGTTTGAGAGAGAGAAAGAGGCAGGGAGAGAGGTAGAAAGAGAGAGAATGGGCGTGCCAGGGACTCCAACCACTGCAAACGAACTCCAGACACATGCGTCACCTTGTGCATCTGGCTTATGTGGGTCCTGAGGAATCAAACCTAGGTCCTTTGGCTTTGTGCAGGCAAGTGCCTTAACTGCTAAGCCATCTCTTCAGACCAAAAATTCTTGCGGGGCCACAAGCCAGCTGCTCTTTCACTTTGCCCCATTTCGCACAGCCTTCGTGGAGCCGGGTTCAAGCGCTGAGCGGCTGGCAAGGCGCAGGCCCTGCCCACGGCGCAGCGGCCACGCAGCACCAAAGCAGACGTGAGGATGTGAATATGCTTGCCAGGCTTCCTGTCCCCCACACGCAGGGAGACTAAAACACAAAACGCAAAGCCAACCCGCCCCTGCACTCTGGAACACTGAAGGCCAGATCATAATTGTAGCCACAGCATAGGAATGGATGGACAATGAGATCCAAAAGCCAGAGCCAAGAAAGCACAATAAATAGTCTCCCGTCCTGTTTGTAGGAGGAAATGGAAGCTGGAAGCAGCCCCTCCCCCAGGGAGCCCTTTGAGCCTGAAAGGTTTGTACTTGCTTCCGGGTAAACACAGCCAGGTCTCCTGCAGACCCTGGAGCTCCCTCCTGCCTCCTACTCCCAAATATTTTTGTTGCAACCCGCAACTCAGGGAGACTTGAGAGTGCTGGTTCGGCTGCCCGCCCCCAAGGCTTCAGGAAGGATGTGAGGAGGGAGGAAGGGCTGGAGGGACCCCCAGCACTCTCAGATGTTGGAGCCCACATGCAAGGCCAGAAGGACTCCTTGGACTCCGAGCTGCTATCCCATGATGAAAATTATTTATATTTGGCTTTTTTCTTTAGTACTTCTTAGGAACAAATAGTAATTACAGCATTACTGGTACCACACAGACAACTGGAAAAGTTTAAAATATCATGGCGTGCCGGGCGTGGTGGCGCACACCTTTAATCCCAGCACTCGGGAGGCAGAGGTAGGAGGATTGCCCTGAGTTCGAGGCCACCCTGGGATTATGTAGTGAATTCCAGGTCAGCCTGGGCTAGAGTGAGACCCATCCTCGAAAAACCAAAAAAAAAAAAAAAAAAAAAATCATGGCGCCTCCATGTGAGGGACCCCCGTGGGTGTTAGTGACTAATAGCCTGGCTTTTTACTTACTGATGTGGACACTTCTCCGGCACAATCCTAAGAAGAAAAAATGCAAACTGCAGAGTATCATGATGGCATTTTGAGTTTTAAAGCAGGCAGACACACACACACAATTTTTTACTAGTACCATGTTTGGATCCTGTTGTGAAGAAACCACTTGTAAAAACGTCATTTCCAGACAAAGGACATTTAACTACAAAGTAGGAAATTCATAAATCCAAGAACTTGGTTTCAGAATGTTTTAGAAAATGTTTTGGGTGGGGAATGTAGCTCAGTTGGCAGAGTACTTCCCTGTATGCATCAAGCAGTTCAAGTCTCAGCACTTCATAGCAATGCAAGGTGTGGTGGACCTCCACTCGGGAAGTGGAGGCAGGAGAATCAGAAGTTCGTGATGACACTGGTTACAGATGTTGGACTTGGAACTGCAGATGTTTGCCTGCTGGTTACTGAGCTTGTTTTGGTCCAGTCTCTCCTTGTTAGGCCTCTTTTTGTGTTGGGAATGTTTGCTCTGTGCCATATGTGCTGGGAGTATGTAACTTGTGTCTTGGTTTTACAGGGATCACAGTTAAGAGACTGTCTGGACATCTCTATCACACTCTCCAAGGCTCAGGGACCACTGAGGAAGAGGTGGTGGAAAGAATGTTAAGAACCAGTTGGGCGTGGTGGCACATGCCTTTAACCCCAGGTAGGAGGATCCCCATGAGTTCAAGGCCACTCTGAGACTATATAGTGTGTTCCAGGTCAGCCTGGGCAAGACCCTACCTGGAAAAACCAAAAAATGAAATAAGATGAAAGAATGTAAGAACCAAAGGAAGAGGAGGGCTGCTTACAATATTATCTTCTAGACACAAAGTGGCCTTGATATTCATGACACTCATAGTACCTGACACAACCTACGAAGGCTTGCTTAATAGGAGGGAAAAAAATGATAACATCAAAATAGGAGACTCGTTGGAAAGAAAGGATTCAGTGGAGTGGTGATTTGGGAGGGGAAAAGGTTGGGTGATGGGAGGGGGTTACGTTCATGGTATATTGTTTATACTTCTGGAAGTTGTCAATAAAAAGTTAAAAGAGACTGTCTTGAATCTCAGATGAGACTTTGGACTTTTGAATAGTGTTGAACTTCATAAAGAATGAAGATTTATTTTTTTTATTTTTCGAGGTAGGGTTTCACTCTAGCCCAGGCTGACCTGGAATTCACTATGTGGTTTATGTAGTCTCAGGGTAGCATTGAGCTCACATGATCCTCCTACCTCTGCCTCCAGAGTGCTAGTATTAAAGGTGAGACCCGCAAGACTGAGGAATTTTTTGTTTGTTTGTTTGTTTTTGTTTTTCAAGGTAGGGTCTCACTCTAGCTCAGGAAGACTGAGGAATTTTGAAGTTGGACTGAGGCAGTATACTCTGAGACGGTCATGGGCCTAGGGGGCCAGGGGCTGAGTGTGGTGCTTCAAATGCAGTGTCCGTCCCCATAGCCTCAGGTGTTTCTGATTAAGTGGAGCGTTTGGGAGGTGGAGCCAACAGGAGGAAGTGTGTCATCAGGGGTGGAGTCCTCAGTCCGAGAGCTGGACTTGAGTGTGTCCAGTCAGCTTGTGCTTGCTGTGCTGTTTCTCTGTGATGACATGAGCCAGTTTCTTCAGCCATGATGAAGCTTCCCATGGAATCTGTAAGCCTGAAATAAACCCTTTCCTCCCATAAGCTGCTACTGGTCTGGTGTTGTCTCAGCAACGAGAAGGTAACTGCAATAGGGATGAACTAAAAGAACTGTGGGAATGAACTGTAAGAATGAAATTGGGGCTGGGCGTGGTGGCGCACGCATTTAATCCCAGCACTCCAGAGGCAGAGGTAGGAGGATGGCCATGAGTTTGAGGCCACCCTGAGACTACATAGTGAATTCCAGGTCAGCCAGAGCTAGAGTGAGACCCTACCTCGGAAAACCAGGAAAAAAAAAAAAAAAAAGAATGAAATTTGGGGATGAATTGTCAAAATATTCCTTACAAACCACTTTTTTGAGATTATTACTATGAGATACTAAATTCCTTCCTTGTAACTTACCTTAAATTAATCTTACAACTATGTAACCCTCCTACTTAAAGTAACGTGACTAAGTTTCCTCAACAGCACTGATGACCAATATTGCAAAACAATGTTACTGATCTTAAGCTATACTCCTTACCTAATTTCTTCCGTGGTTTGGTTGGACTCTGGACTGAGAACAAGTGCACTTGTATAAGAAGTTCTGGCCATAGCACTGAAGATGAGGTCAGTAACCATGGGCCCGCGGATCTGCTGAAGGCAACAGGTGGGCTCGATGTGAATGAATGCTTTTGTGATCAGTGTATGTGTTCTGGGTCAGCAGAGTCCACCTTGTCATGCCCCTAAATTCCTTCCTCTGACAAATGTTAAAAGGATTATCCAAAGTTGAAAGTTCCTCACAGTTTGCTCATTCCATGTGCTATATGTTCATGTATTACTGGATTTTGGCTGTTCGATTAAAATATCAATGAGTACCTGTATGCAGAAAGCTATGACCACAGTAAGGTCAACAGCAGATGTAGTGGGTTTACTAAGGGCTTAAACTAACCTTCAAGCTTCGGCCTCTTCCCTCAGGCTGCTGCTAGAGGCAGCTGGCCCACTCTGGGTGGCCTGAGTTAGTTCTAGCTCACAGGCTCTGCTTCAAGAACCAGCTTGCCCATGCTTGGGTAACACCCCAAGTGGTAGTTCTCTTACGATTTCAGAGCTGTGCTCCCCAAATAGGGTGTTCATAATAAAAAATATTGGACAGAAAGAAAGTACAGGAAGAACTCTGCCATGAAAGCACATGACTTAAGTTTCTACCACCATCTCCTTTAATGCCACAATGCCAGGCTTCTCCTTGGCAAAGGCACACCTAAGCAGGGAAAACATTCAGTTAGCATCCCCAAATCCAATTGGCATCAGCATCACCCCACTGAGTTCAGAAAGAACATCTGGGATTTCCCCTTAATCACAGTTCAGCACAGCTCACTCAGTGGCTGAGAGTGTGGACTGGTCTGGCATGTTTTCTGTGTAGCTTGGAGACCAGAGCTTGGGCAGGAGGAAAGCCTTCAACAGTGAGTTCCCACTTGGAAGTGTAGATGATGTTCTATTGCTGCCGTTGTGTGGTGGTGAGCGGTGGGAATCCTGCTTTTTGTGCATCACACAAGATGAGATGAATGCTACTCACATGCAAAAATCACTCCCAGGGGACTGGAGAGATGGCTTAGTGGTATAGGCATTTGCCTGCAAAGCCAAAGGACCCAGGTTTGATTCCCCAGGACCCACGTTAGCCAGATGCACAAGGGGGAAGCACATTTTTGGAGTTCGTTTGCAGTGGCTGGAGGCCCTGGTGTGCCCATTCTCTCATCAAATAAATAAATATTTAAAAAAAAAATCACTTCCAGGAATGTTCCTTGCTAAAGGTAAAATTCTCTCCTACTCCAAACAGCCTAAAGTTATGAAAGCCACAGACCCTTGCTGCAAAGCATCATTGCTGGTTTGGACAGTGGTAACATGTTGGGACACAGCTCTTGAAAGATTGTCACCAGGTTGTCTTTTTCTCCTTTTACACATTATCTTTCAAACTAGGGCCAGGACCAGGACCCCTGAACATGTGTGTCCCAACCATCTGCGCTACCAGCCTTCCTGTTTCCCACACCCAGCTCTGAATGGGGAAGGAATGGGGAGAGGACTGCTGTCAGGCATGCGGAGCGCTGATTGGAGCAGAAGAGGAGGTCAGGTCCTTTCCTGCCTCTCTGCTCCTTATGGGCTGAGTGTCTGGTTAAGTTACATAATCAAAACCTGATAAAACTCTTTCTTTTGTTTGTTGGGGGGATTGAGGTAGGATCTCACTCTGGTTCAGGCTGACCTGGAATTAACTATATAGTCTCAGGGTGGCCTCGAACTCACAGCGATCCTCCTACCTCTGCCTCCTGAGTGCTGGGAATAAAGGCGTGTGCCACCACGGCCAGCTGAAACCTGATAAAACTTTCTGAAAATGGTGTATGAAAGGCTAGTACAACTAGTATTATTGGCTTATAATGCTATAACAGAGTAAGAAACGTCAAGCCCCAGGCACACACCGAGTACTAAGCAACTATTAGAGATTACTATTATCATCTTCTGCCGCTCCTCCTCCACAACAAACTCCTGAAGGATTTTATTTTGTTCATTCCCTTATGCTCAGCACAGCTCCTGGGCCAGGATAGTTCTCTATGTGGGTTGTTAAGCAGGTAAATACACCCTTCCACACATCCAGCATGTAGCAAGCAGGTGTGAAGCGCCAGGCATACTAGGACACCATCCAGAAAGTGAAAACAGCAGTCACCGCCTCTGGCTGCTCATGTTTTTGTGGGGAGGCCAGACAAGGGAATATATAGTTGGACAGAGAAAAATAGGGCAGAACTGAAGGGCTATGGAGGGCCTACCCTTTTATTTCACAGAAGGTCTCTGAGAAGGTGACATCTGAGCAGAGACCCATCTTCAGAAGAGATGTTTCAGACCAACCAGTGGGACACACAGAGGCCCTGAGGCAAGCACAGGGATGAAGCGTTTGAATAGAGGCTTGTGTACCTGTGGTGGTGCCAATAAAAAGGGTTTTCTCTGTTTTTGTTTGATTAAAAATGAGCAGACATGTCATCCAGAAAGTGAAAAGGATGTATTAAAATATTCACAGAAGTACAGTTAAAAGTGAGATCAAAAAACAACAGTGAACCTGTGCTTTTTGTAGCTGGGTGCATCTCCACTGACAAAGTACAGACAGGAATTTTAATCCGTAGGCTGTCACTTTTAGGTGTCCCTTCACAAAGTCACCCAGAATTTTACTATGTCTCCTTCTGTCAGTAATGAAGTCTGCCATTTGGACACAACCCCACTGCTGCTGTCTGTAGCCAGACCCAGGAATGTAAAGACATAGGGGAAAGGACCAGAACCACCACAGGAGGTGGAAGTGAGGCCTTTGGATTAGTGTAACACTCTAACATGCTTTGCCTGGGTTTGGGCACTGTCTTTCAGTCTGTCCTGCAGGCCAGCCCCGGATGCTGGCAGCTAACTACCCTTGCCCTGGAGAGAAGGGCAGCAGGACCAGGAAGGAGATTTTTCTGCCAAACATCAGCTTCACACACATAGGGTCTGGGCACTGAAACAAGTCAGGGTACTTGTTGGGAAGTATCAGGAATGTATAGTTTATTCACAGGCACGGTGGAGAAAGAAAACAGAATGCCCACTTTCTCCGGAGCAGTACACAAGCCAGTGTACACACGGGGCTCTACGATTTAGTTATCCTTTTTTTGCTAAGCACAGCCTGGGCCGGCCATACTGTCTGTACAGCAGGAAAGGAGTAGCAGCATGACCTTGGCATCCATCTGAAGAATGGCGACAGTGACGATCTCAACCCCTTGGGACACACAGAAGTTGTCCCAAGGCTTCTGTAGTTTTCACGATAGTTGTATAAGTCAAGGTGGCCACTTTGTAGAAACTGCTCAGGAAGGCGCTCTGTGTTCCTTTCTTGAGTGGGATCCGCAAACTGACAGGGAGCCACAGAACAAGGACACAACACAGCAGCTTCAGGAGACGAGTGTGAGGCGACAACACCTGACCCCTGCTTCCTTACAGACGGGGGATGTATGCTGCAGCACTGTGGGATGACAACATGGGTCCTCTGAAAAGCAAAGGCCTCACACACGGGTAGTCAGTTCTGCAGTTCCCGTTCTCGTCCTTGATTTGATCACCTCCTGCATGTATTTTTCTTTTTTAAGCTGAATCATGCTGTATTCCACTAGAAGGTGGGAAATAAAGGAAGCAGCTCATGGTATACACTAAATGGGAAGAGAATCACCAT
The DNA here is from genome assembly GCA_036346955.1 of Dipus sagitta. Classification (NCBI taxonomy): domain Eukaryota; kingdom Metazoa; phylum Chordata; class Mammalia; order Rodentia; family Dipodidae; genus Dipus; species Dipus sagitta. Next base: position 294,427,320 of record CM070770.1, on the reverse strand, counting down.
CTCCACTCACTCCTACTCACCCCAACATGCTCTAGGGATCATGTTTCTTCCTATGACCTTTCCATTTCATTTCATTGTTGTTTTTTGTTGTTGCTTTTGAGACAGGTTTTCATGGAATTTGCTATGTAGCTGAGGGTCCTGCCTTTACCTCCCAAGATCTGGGATTACAGATGGGAACCACTACACCTACCTTTATTAAGTTATTTAGTTTTCTAGTGTTGGGATGGAGCCTCAGACCTTGTGTATGCTAATCAAGCTCTTGACCACTGAGCTACACTCCCAGGCTCTCTTGCCATGGCAAATGATACCCATCCAGCTTTAAGTGGGTGACTGGGGAGTTAAACCCAAGCACGTACTTTTTTTTAAAAGATTTTTTTTGTTTATTTATTTGAGAGCGACAGAGAGAAGGAGGCAGAGAGAGAGAGAGAGAGAATGGGCGTGCCAGAGCTTCCAGCCTCTGTAAACGAACTCCAGATGCGTACGCCCCCTTGTGCCTCTGGCTAACGTGGGTCCTGGGGAGTTGAGCCTCGAACTGGGGTCCTTAGGCTTCACAGGCAAGCGCTTAACCGCTAAGCCATCTCTCCAGCCCAAGCACGTACTTTTAACCACTAAACTAGCTCCTCAGGCCCCAGAAATTTTCTTTTAAAAACAAAGGAATCCAGATTGACCATATAAATAGCCATTACTGATCTTCATTATGCTTGTCATAAAATGTATCAATTTTACTTGGCCAAGGAAGAGGATATTCAAGGAGGGAAAACAAATGGTTTCTCCTTGTTTTACTGTTAAGCCTGTACAATATGCAAAGCTAAATCTTGTCCCATATTTCAGAAGAACATCAACAAAAACTTTGCAACTTGTCTTCAGGTAACATGGTTAATGGATGTTGTCTAATAGCTACAACCAAACAAATGGCTCTGACACTGGAAGGCCACCCTGGTGTGTTTCCATTATAAAGCCGCCTTCTCCAAATAAATGCAAACACAGGTTGAGGTCTTAGATAAAAAGGTCATGTCTACTGAAACTACTAAAAGGTCTGTGACAAGCTCCTTATTAAGGCAAACCACATTTACATGATGTTGATAGGAATGTTTCTGATATTTCCCAATTACAGATGACCCTGAAAGAATGTACAAGACAGCAAGACAGTTTACACATATACACAGAGTTACCCCATCGCTTCATCAGGCAACACTGGCTTCTCACAGCAGGAAGGTTAAACAGAATAGACATATCCTTTAGACATTTTTTTCCTCTGTGAGTACATATGTGCTTGTCCTTGTCTGAGTCCTCAAGGCCACACGTGGTTCGGGGCTACATTTTCTGCACAGGAATCCAGTTTGGGTTTGTTTCTTCATTAGGATATGTTCTGGGTCTTCTCAGTTTTTCCGGATGTCTGCATACACCACAGACTCTGACTTATTAATCTTGTCACTGTGATGTCCCCCTGAGTGGTCTAACTGTGCATATGACTGGGCCCTGGAGGACAGAAGTAGAATTAGAGGTTAGAAAATGGGTAGTCTGTAGGGTACAGGTATAGAAGCAATCACTAGAGCAGTCACTACTGTGGCAAAGCAAAGACTTCTTCCCCCTTCTGAATGTCTTTAAGAGACGTCTTATGAATGACATGTCTAGGACTGACTTTAAAAGGAGACTGGCATCCATTGATAACTGTTAAAGCTGGTATGTGAGGACTCCTTACACTATTCTCTTTGGTTTTTGTGTATGTTTAGACATTTCTGAAATGATTTTCTTTTTTAGAAATGAACCTTATTTTAATACCTGCCACAGAACCCTTCAACCTCTGAGAACCAGTCTACCGTGGGCCTTTCTTCCAACCTGAAGGTCACTGAAATCATGAGATTCAGCACTTTTTTTCTTTTTGGTGTTAGGGATTGAACCCAGGATCTTATGTATGCTAAGCATGCACTCTGCCACTGAGCTACACCCCCAGCCTGTTGCTTTGCATTCTGGTATTAGTTAACTGTTCTCCCAAGTTAAAATAAAATTAGAGAGAGAGGGGGAAAGAAAGAAAGAAACAGGTCTCAAAACATAGAAATATGCAGAAAGTCCTGAGTTGGACCAAAACTGAAATTCTCCTCTTAGTCTGCAGTAGTCAGGAAGCAGCAAGTCCCTGCTTATGGTCAGTTTCCAGTCTAGAGCAAGGAGCAAGGGAGGCTGGACTGCTGAACCTAAGTGACTAACTCTTCAGAGATGAGGTCAGGGCAGAGGCTCAGTGTTCAAACACCAGACGGGTGATTTACACTTCATGACCTTTTCAATCCCTTTCAATACAGATTAAAATCACAAGCTCAGTAGCCAAAAGCAGGTGACTTAAAAGGAACACCTTTATCAGTATCTAAAAGCCACAGCCGCCGGGCGTGGTGGCGCATGCCTTTAATCCCAGCACTTGGGAGGCAGAGGTAGGAGGATCGCCGTGAGTTCGAGGCCACCCTGAGACTCCATAGTGAATTCCAGGTCAGCCTGGACTAGAGTGAGACCCTACCTCGAAAAACCAAAAAAATAAAAAATAAAAAAAATAAAATAAAATAAAAATAAAAGCCACAGCCTCTGTCCTTAGTGTGTGAGCTACCAACGTGGGTATGGAGTTCAGTACTTTGACTTCCACAGCAGGGACAAGCCCAGGCGCAAGGGCTGCTGCTGTGGTGCATCAGAAGTGGTTATACAAATCACTAGACCTGCCAGGCATGGTGGCGTGTATCTTTAATCCCAGCACTGGGGAGGCAGAGGTAGGAGGATTGCTGTGAGTTCAAGATCAGCCTGAGACTACATAGTAAATTCCAGGTCAGCCTGGACTAGAGCAAGACCTTACCTTGAAAAAAAAAAAGTCACTAGATTTATCTGAACTTGGGCAGAGCTGCATTTGGAATTTGTTGTAGTTACCTCTGTGTTGCTGGGACAAAACACCCAATCAAAAGCAGCTGATGGAAGGAAAATTTTTATTTTGGTTCACAGTCTCAAGGGGAAGCTTCATGACAACAGGGGGAAACTATGGCATGAGTAGAGGCTAGACATCACTTCTGCCATCCACTTTTTTTTTTTTTGGTTTTCTGAGGGGTCTCAAGTTAGCTCAGGCTGACCTGGAATTCACTATGGAGTCTCAGGGTGGCCTCAAACTCTTGGCAAGCCTCCTATCTCTGCCTCCCAAGGGCCGGGATTAAAGGCGTGCGCCACCATGCCTGGATTGCCATCCACTTTTTTGAGACAGGGTTTCTTATTGGCCAGGAGCTAACCAATGAGGCTAGACTGGCTTGCCAGTAACTCCCAGGGATCTACCTTCACTTCCCCTCCCTGGGTCACTGCTAGAATTACAAACATATGCCATCATGCCCACATTTTTAATGAGGGTCCTAGGGATTGAACCCAGGCTCTCATGCTTGCAAGGCAAGGTTTTTACTGACTGAGCTGTCTCCTTAGCCTCTTATGAGGCATTCTTTATTGAGACTAGTGGGCTGGCAATCAGTTTCTTTCGTCTCTTTTTTTTTGAAAAAAAATTCATTTATTTGAGAGAGGGAGAGAAAGACAGAGAGAATGGGCATGCCAGGGCCTCCAGCCATTGCAAACCAACTCTAGACACATGTGCCACCTTGTGCATCTGGCTTACGTGGGTCCTAGGGGATTGAACTCAGGTCCTTAGGCTTCGCAGGCAAGTGCCTTAACTACTAAGCCATCTCTCTGGACTTTCTTCATCTCTTAAATGACACTAATAATGGTACTTACATTTTTTCACCTAGTTATACGACTGAGATGACACATAAATAACCCAGGCAGTGGGTTATTTACCATTCAATAGACAGCTGTTGCCATTATCAATATCTCATTACTCAAATACACTTTAAAATATACTGAGGTAAGGGCTGGAGAGATGGCTTAGCGGTTAAGCGCTTGCCTGTGAAGCCTAAGGACCCTGATTCGAGGCTCAGTTCCCCAGGATCCACGTTAGCCAGATGCACAAGGGGGCACATGCGTCTAGAGTTCGTTTGCAGTGGCTAGAGGCCCTGGCGCGCCCATTCTCTCTTTCTCTCTCTCCCTCTTTCTCTGTCACTCGTACAAAAAGGAGAGGAGGGAAAAACCTGAGTAAGAAGAGCAGCATTCCCAGTGCCATGCAGGACTGTGAGGAATGTTTTCCTGCCCCTTTATTAAGCCCAAGCAAGAACTAACACCCGGCATGTCATCACCTTGGATTAGTGTCATGTTGAAAATCATCAACCCAGCTACATTCAATCATATAACACTTTCCATGCATGGGAGCAGTAAAGTCACCAAAACAGAAGCATTCCAAGCAAGTAATATCTGAATTTGAATATTCAGACTTGTTTAGACACTGCACTCCTGAGAACTCTCGGTCAGCAAAGCCCACAGGGAGAGGTCCCCTCCACCAGCAGAAAGGAACACATAGGGCATGTAGTCCTCTCTAACCAGTCACTCAAGGATGGTGAACGTTAGATCGTGCGCCTGCCAACACTGCTCGGGCTCCAACTTGAACTAGCCCTCACCTCCAGGTTTACTGCGTGAGCGTTACATAGCTTACATGCATTAGCTTTCCAGATGGAGTGGGAAAAACAGAAGGCTCTTCAGTTAGACCATACACCCTACTCTCAAAGACGGGCCTTTTGAGAAGCCATGTGCAGAGTCAGTTTTCCTTTATCGCTAGTGTATTTTGTCATCAGTTTTTATTCTCCCAGGTTGGGTGCATGCAGCTAGAAACAGCAAAGCAATCGAGCTGCTCGTTTTCAGCAGAAAGCAAGCTGACCATCACATTGGGCCAGGAGGGAGTTTATCAGCACAACTTCTCCACTAGGGTTTTAAACTCACCTAAGCATAAAAAAGGCCCTTATTAGAGCTACTCAGGAGGCAGAGGTAGGAGGATCGTGGTAAATTCCAGGCCAGCCTGAGCTAGAATGAGAGCCTACCTCGAAAAAAAAAAAAAAAAAAAAAAAAAGCCGGGCGTGGTGGTGCATGCCTTTAATCCCAGCACTTGGGAGGCAGAGGTAGGAGGATCACCTGTGAGTTTGAGGCCACCCTGAGACTACACAGTGAATTCCAGGTCAGCCTGAGCTAGAGTGAGACCCTATCTCAAAAAAAAAGGGACCCTTATTAGATCACTGCCACAAAATTAAACTTTTTTGTGTGTCGCCATTTCAAGACAAAGTCCTAAGCAGCCCAGGTTGGCTGTGAACTGTTGATCCTCCTGCTTCTATCTCCCAAGTGGTGGCATTACAGGCATGCACCACCACGGCCAGCAAAATTAACCTCTTACACTGGGTAAGTGACACCTCTACATGCTGAGTGCATGATGCCTGAGCAATTATTTCCAAACCTCAGAAGGAAACTAGAAAAGGGATTAGTATATTCCGAGCCTAATAGCAGGGCACTGACCTACCCTTGCCTATGTCAGAACACCTCTTAAGGAGACTCAACAGATCTTACTGAAAAAGCAACCAGCAGGTAATTCTTAACAATACTTCTTCTTCTTTCTTTTGTTTTTCGAGGTAGGGTTTTACTCTAGTCCAGGCTATGTAGTCTGGGTGGTCACTATGTAGTCTCAGGGTGGCCTTGAACTCACGGTAATCCTCCTACCTCTGCCGTCTCCCAAGTGCTGGGATTAAAGGCATGTGCCACCATGCCTGGCAATACTTTTCTATTAAAAAAAAAAAAGTATGTCTTGGGGAGCTGAAGAGATGATGCTTGCTTGCAAAGCCTGCCAGCCTGGATTTGACTTTCCATGTAAAGCCAGATACACAAAATGGAACATGCATCTAGAGTTTGCTTGCAGTGGCAAGTGGCCCTGGCACACTCATACTCTCTCCCTCTCTCCCTGCTGGCAAATAAACAATAAGTTTTTGTTTTGTTTTCCAAGGTAGAGTTTCACTCTAGCTCAGGCTGACCTGGAATTCACTATGTAGTCTCATGGTGGCCTTGAACTTACAGAGATCCTCCTACCTCTGCCTTCCAAGTGCTGGGATAAAAGACGTGCACCACCACAACCAGCCAAACAATATTTTTTTTAAAAAAGCATATTTTCATGAAGCCTGTTTTTTTTTTTTTTTTTTTTTTTTTTTTTTCCCTACAGCCCTCCCCTACAAAATGGAGTTTCTTACCCAGTGTAATCCCGTTTCAAGTTTTTCCTTCTATAGATGGCCAGAATCATGCTGGTGAGCAGAGTGAGGCTGAGGATCACAGCAGTAACTATGCCCACCAGCACCCAAACTGGGAACACCGGCAAGTTCTCTAGGGGAGAAAACAGGACAGGGTTAGGGTATGGTACCACAGAGAGAGTACTACGCTAATGTCTTCCATTAAGAGTTATCTAATCTATTGTATTATTCTAAATACAGAGGGTAATATCTAGTTGATGATATACTTCTCCATACTGACTAAGAATGAACTACAAAACTAAGTATTCTATACCCCATTCCCTCTCTCTGCTCCAAGTTCAAAGCAACACTGGGGATGTGAATTTACATCGATTTACTCTCCCACTGAGGAGACTCTGTCTCAGGAGAAATTGGGGAAGCCTGTACTGTGTGCATATTCTCCAAAAGGGGACACACAATTGTGCTGCTCTGGGAGATGTTACAATTTTCTCTGGGGCTGGAGAGATGACTCCGTGGTTAAGGTGCTTGCCTGCAAAGCCTAACAACCTGGGTTCAGTTCCCCAGCAGCCATGTAAAGCCAGATGCACAATGTGGCACATGCATCTGGAGTTCACTTGCAGTGGGCTAGAGGCCCTGGTGCACTCTCTCTGTCTCTCCTATCTTTCTCTTTCTTTCTGCTTACAAATAAATAAATAAATAAATATAAAAATAAATTTTCTGGGGGGAGGGAGGGTATTACCATAGGATATTTTTTATAATCATGGAAGTTGTTAATAAAAATAATAGGAGGAAAAGATGATGACATCAAAATAAAAGAGATTGATTGAGAGGGGGAGGGGATATGATGGAGAATGAAGTTTCAAAGGGGAAAGTGGGGGGGAGGGAGGGAATTACCATGGGATATTATTTATAATTATGGAAGTTGTCAATAAAAAATTTTAAAAATTAAAAAATTTTAAAAAATAAATTTTCTCAGGACAATATGAAAATAGTGTATCAAACTCCTTTCCCAGGGACCACTTCATTTAACCCCAATGAATTGAGTCTTACTTGTAATTCATATTCAAAGCAATACCTGAAGTAAGACCCACAGTCTTCCGACTGAGGTACATAAATGAAGAGCTCATCTGCTCTGAACTAAGCAGCTGTGGACAACCACCAGGTCTGGCAGAGCCATAGGTCAGCACAGACAGGGAGCACAGCAGTATGGCAAAAACCCTCCCTCAGGGCCTCAAGGTATGGATCAGTACAACACAAGCCCAGTGTTCCTGAGGCCCTGGGTTTGATATGGAGCACTGCAAAAAAAAAAAAAAAAAAAACCTTTTAAAATCCTCCTTATAAACATACCTTGAATCATAATTCATATTCTCCAACTAAACATGACAAAGAGACCATGTTATTACTGCAAAAATACTGCAGGAAGTACCTTTTTCCATGACATAGTCTTATGTGTCCAGGCTGGACAACAATGTCAGGAGGGTTTTTGACAGCACAGATAGGTACCATTGTGTATAAACTGTGTATTTTCTGTGTTGATTGATGCATTTTTCTTGTTAAGGTCTCCAGCCCAGGTGATTACGTTTTTAAGCAGTGCATAATCCCCAATGTACACTTGCCCTTGGGAGTAGTGGAAAAACTGCAATTAGAAAACAAAAGCACATGAGCTACCCTCAAAGGCTGAATTCTTAAGTCTGTAACTGGCATGTTGTTGAAGCTTTTTTCAAAGCAAGACTTCCCACAGAAAGACATGTAAATCACAGTACAAGTCACAAGCTACAGACGCTAAGCCAGACAGAGCTCTGGAGATGACGAGGCTCAACCCTGCCAAGTTTCAGTTGAACAGGCATATACATCAGCTCCAATCCTCTCCACACTCCATGAATAACTTTTACTGTCCACACTCTTATAAGAAAGGAAGTAAAGACTCAAAGAAGCTACTTTCCTAAGTCACCATGACAGGAAGTAGTAAGCCTACAGTTACAATCAAGCCCATCTTACTCTTCAAAGCCAATGCTCTTTCCACAGCCATGACAAAGCCCAGTGAATCCAAAGGCCTCAGAAATCTTATCAGTCAAACACACAAAGGCACACAGAAAATGAGGCCTACACAGCACAGCCTGTTAATCTGTGAGGGCCCTCTTACTTTTAAGTTCCTATGAGAAAGTCAATGGAACGTGAGAGAAACAAAACTCAGAAAACACAAAGCACTCTCGCTGCTTTTGAAGACTGAGCTTTCACTTTCTACCACCCCCACCCCAGCCCCCAGACCTGCTTTTAGCTAAGAAAATCATTTCTCAAGGCAAACTTGCAAACCTCATGGCCAGGATAAATAAGAGGAAAACTGTCGTATGAAGGGTCTGTACCGTAGGAGTGGTCCAGATAGTAAATGTGGTGAGTTTTAAGGGCTAAAAAGAATGTGTATGTGTGTGGGGGAGGGGGATTATGGAGCATTCAGGAGGTAAAAGTGGGGTACAAATTAAATAGCAAGAGTTCTGAGGCAGGAAACAGCATAAAGTACTTCTACGAGGCTAAAAGTGATCTTTAAAGAAAAACAGGTGTAAGACAGTGTTTTACAGGCAGTTAGTCAGGGACAGAAGCCCGAAGAGGAACCAAGGAGATGCCACTCTGCCTGCCCTGGCAAAACTAGGACTCGACACCTAATGCTATCCTATCCAAGATGATTATGAGCAATTTCTTTCTTTCTTTCTTTCCTTCTTTCTTTCTTGGTTTTTTGAGGTAGGGTTTCGCTCTAGCCCAGGCTGACCTGGAATTCACTATGGAGTCTCAGGGTGGCCTTGAATTCACGGTGATCCTCCTACCTCTGCCTCCTGAGTGCTGGGATTAAAGGCCTGCGCCACTACACCCAGCAGCAATTTCTTTTTATTTATTTTATTGTTATTATTATTATTATTATTAACAATGTATTTTGTACGGATACATCATGTATTGGTACCCTCTTTTCCCTCATCCCTGCCTCCATTCCAATGGGGACCCTCCTCAGTGGGGTTGATTTCCCATGGAGTTGTAGCTTATGCGTTGTGGGAGCAGAAGTCAGTTATTATTATTATTATTATCTTTTTTCTGGTGGGGGAGGGAAATGCCACTGGGCATGACGTCTCAACCTATGGCTCTTAGAATCTTTCCGACCCCTCTTCCCTAAAATTCCCTGAGTTGTAGTGGGTGAGTTCTAAGTCTATGTCAGTGGTGACTGAGCTCTTAGGAGCCTCGGGATCTCAGCTTTTGATAAATGTTGAGTATGCTCAGGGTCCGTCTCCTACACCCTGGCACTGATTATCAGGTTCAGCATGGAAGCAGCATTCTTGCTCATCTCCCCAATTCCTCTGTAGTTTCAGCTGTGGCTTGGCTGGAGTGCGAGGGCTAGTTTATTTCCTCCTGTCTCACTACTTTTCCATGCTCACACCCTCCAAAGCAATGGATCTGGGAGTTGGGGGTCCCACGGGCCATTCAATCAGCCAATTTCTTTCTATTTATTTATTTACTTATTTGAGAGAAAGATATATATATATATATATATATATATATATATATATATACATACACACACACACACACACACACACACACACACACACACACACACACATAGAGAGAGAGAGAGAGAGAGAGCGCGAGAGAGAGCAAGAGCAAGCGCACCAGGGCCTCCAGCCACTGCAAACGAACTCCAGATGCATGCTCCCCTTGTCCATCAGGCTTACGTGGGTCCTGGAGAATTGAACTGGGATCCTTAGGCTTTGCAGGCAAACACCTTAACTGCTAAGCCATCTCTCCAGCCCTGGTTAGTATTTTTTTTAACTCATCAGCTTATACCGACACATTAGTCTGGCTATAGTTAACTTCAGAATACAGTTACCAGTATAGAGTCTGTTATCTCAGAAATGACAGGACACATTTACTCTGATGAGCAGGCTGTTTTGTTTGCAGCAGCCAGAGTCCCTGATGCATCCTTATTCTGTCTCCCTCCCCTAGCAAATTAAAAACAGGAAAAGTGGAGCCAAGCGTGGTGGTGCACATCTTTAATGCCAGAACTGGGGAGGCTGAGGTAGGAGGATCACTGTGAGTTCAAGGCCAGCCTGAGACTACATAGTGAATTCCATGTCAGCCTGGGCTAAAGCAAGGCCCTACATAAAAAAGAGGGGGGGGGGGTGGCTGGAGAGATGGCTTAAGGGTTAAGGCCCTTGCCTGTGAGTATATTCAAACCCAGTATAACATAGGCAGCTTTCTTGGTCCATGAAATCAGGTCCCATGTGTCTAACACTGAGCTTAACTTTTTCTCCCCTCTGCTCTTCGTGTTCTATTAGGTTGGATGTGTTCCTTGAGGTAGTGTGTGGGGTTTTGTTTTAATTCTCCTTTCTTACCCAATACCACTTCCTATCTGCCCCTTAGAAATAGGAATACTTGCTGGTTCTTCCTTCTTTGAACCTAGCATCAGACTTGTCAGCCTTCCTACTTCTCTATTTCCTTGTGCCTGAAGTGGTCTACTAACATCCAGGCTGTTCCCCTACTTCTGTTCTTTCATCCCAACCTTCACATGCCATCAGGTAGACATAGCTTTTTTTTTGTTGTTTGTTTGCTTGCTTTGCTTTCCGAGGTAGAGTCTCACTCTGGCCCAGGCTGACCTGGAATTCACTATATGGTCTCAGGGTGGCCTTGAACTCAGCGATCCTCCTACCTCTGCCTCCTGAGTGCTGCGATTAAAGGCGTGAGCCACCACACTCGGGAACACATAGCTTTAAAATAGTTCTTTTGCAGTGGTTCTTTTAACCTAGGCCAGTTTGAGCTGCCTATGATAGTATATTCCTGCAATCCCATCACTTGTGAAGTAGAGGCCAGCTTGAGTCCAGGCCAGCCAGGGCTATATAGTGATACCCTGACTCAAAAAACTGAAAAGAAGCCAGGCATGGTGGCACACACATTTAATACCTGCACTCGGGAGGCAGAGGTAAGAGGATCACTGTGAGCTCAAGGTCACCCTGAGACTACATAGTGAATTCTAGGTCAGCCTAGGCTAGAATGAGACCCTACCAGAAAAAAGAAAAAACAGCCGGGCGTGGTGGCGCACGCCTTTAATCCCAGCACTCGGGAGGCAGAGGTAGGAGGATCGCCGTGAGTTTGAGGCCACCCTGAGATCACATAGTGAATTCCAGGTCAGCCTGGACTAGAGTGAGACCCTACCTCGAAAAACGAAAAACCAAAAAAAAGAAAAAAAAAAAAAAGAAAGAAAAAACAAACAAAAAATTGAAAAGAAGGGCTGGAGAGATGGTTTAACAGTTAAGGCACTTGCCTGTAAAGCCTAAGGACACAGGTTCGATTCCCCAGGACCCACATAAGCCAGATGCCCAAGGTGGCACATGCATCTGGAATACGTTTCAGGGGCTAAATGCCCTGTCCACCCACTTTCTCTCTCTCTGCCTTTTTCTCACTCTCAAATGAATAAATAAAAATATTAAGCAGGACATGGTGGCACACGCCTTTAATCCCAGCACTTAGGAGGCAGAGGTAGAAGGATCGCCATGAGTTCGAGGCCACCCTGAGATCACATAGTGAATTTCAGGTCAGCCTGGGCTAGAGTGAGACCCTACCTCGAAAAAACAAAATAAATAAATAAATAAAAATAAATAAGTTAAAAGCATGCATCTGTTTCTAACCTATGTGATGCCACTGCTCTATTAATGAGAAGCAGAACCCTCTGTACCTGCTTCCCTGGGACATTTGCTCGGATTCCTGCTGTCGTTCTTCCAGCTAGCTACTCTAAGAGAGGATGGCGTATCGAGTATGTCCAACCTGTGTGACACGGTGTTGTCACCTATAAAGTTCATGCAAGAACTGCACAACCAAGCTACAAAAAAATGAAACAAAACAGAAAAAAAAAAAAAACCAAAAAACTTCTTAAAATGTTTTAATTAGGTTTACGATTTTGTGTTGGGCACATTCATCTCTATGCTGGGATGCATGCAGCCTCATGTGCCACAGGTTGGACAATATTTTATCTTGCTTAAAAATCACATGGAGGCCGAGCATGGTGGCGCACGCCTTTAATCCCAGCACTCGGGAGGCAGAGTTAGGAGGATTGCTGTGAGTTAGAGGCCACCCTGAGACTACATAGTTACTTCCAGGTTAGCCTAAGCTGAGACCCTACCTCAAAAAACAAAACAAAACAAAACAAAAAAATCACATGGGGGAGGGGAGCACATCCAACTAGACCCAATAAGGAAGTTAAATAAACTTGACACCCCTGTCATTAACTCACCCTTCTGTCCTTCTCAGACACAACATTTAGGAGTCTTCTCTATTAACAAAGCCTGGGCGTACAGATCCATGCATGAATTTGGAAATCAGTTAGTTATATATTCAACCCAGCACAACACTGTTACTTTTCTCTGGGAGAGAAAGCACATAACTTTGATAATAGAATGTGTTTTTATTCCAGTTGCTACAGTCATCTTGCCTATACCCCAGGTTTTCCCAAGGGGACTCCAAGCAGCTCACAGTTTATCCATCAGGTAATCTGGCCCTTCAGGAGTGGCCAAGGAGTGTCAGTACAAAGGGTAAGAAAACTTTGCTCTTTGTGTATGCTCTATCAGCAATGATGAAGTTTCTCAGGAAGAAGGAAAAACTAGGAAAAACTGTCAAAAAGGCTCCTTTTTTTTTTTTGGTTTTTCGAGGTAGGGTTTCTCATCCTAGCTCAGACTGACCTGGAATTCACTATGTACTCTCAGGCTGGCCTCGAACTCACGGTGATCCTCCTACCTCCCTACCTCTGCCTCCTATGAAAAGTGAGTATTTTCCATTTTCTAGTAGGGAGAGGGCATGGGTAGGCAGTGGGAGAGGACCCTGGCTCAGGCTGTTACTTACCCGTGGCCACAGCACACAGATCAAGACTGTATCTTACTGCTCCTCAAAGAGAAAGGTCTAACAACAGATTTACTGTCCACAGGCTTCAGAGATTGCCTGAAGCAGCAAGCAGGCGTGTGTGCTACTTGATTTTATTTTTTGCTCCCTTTCCCCCAGGGCCTCACTCCAGTCCAGTCTGGCCCTGAATTCACAGTGATCCTCTCACCTCAGAGTGCTGGGACTAAAGTTGTGCGGCACTACACCTGGCAGGGTTGTTTTTAAGTTGTTGTTAGTGTGTTTGTACCTGTTGGGGTGGGTTGCACCAGGACCTCTTGCCACTGCAAACACCAAATACTTGTGCTACTTTTTGCATCTGGCTTGGGCATTGAACCCTGGGCTGAGCTGTCTTCACAGCCTCACTTTTATTTTTATTTAAAAAAATTTTTTTTGTTTATTTATTTATTTGACAGCGACAGAGAGAAGGAGGCAGAGAGAGAGAGAGAGAGAGAGAGAATGGGCACGCCAGAGCTTCCAGCCTCTGTAAACGAACTCCAGATGCATGCGCTCCCTTGTGCATCTGGCTAACGTGGGTCCTGGGGAACTGAACCTCGAACCGGGGTCCTTAGGCTTCACAGGCAAGCGCTTAACCACTAAGCCATCTCTCCAGCCCACAGCCTCACTTTTAAAAAGGAGCCTTTTTGACTGCCAGGCACAGTGGCACACGCCTTTAATCCCAGCACTCAAGAGCCAGAGGTAGGAGGATCGCCATGAGTTCTAGGCCACCCTGAGACTCCATAGTGAATTCCAGGTCAGCCTGGGCTAGAGTGAGACCCTACCTCGAAAAACCAAAAAAAAAAAAAAAGAAAAAAAGAAAAGAAAAGAAAAAAAAAAACCAAAACCAAAAAAAAAAAGGCGGGGCTGGAGAGATGGCTTAGCGGTTAAGCGCTTGTCTGTGAAGCCTAAGAACCTCGGTTCGAGGCTTGATTCCCCAGGACCCACGTTAGCCAGATGCACAAGGGGGCGCACGCATCTGGAGTTCGTTAGCAGTGGCTGGAAGCCCTGGCACGCCCATTCTCTCTCTCTCTCTCTCTCTCTGTGTCTCTTTCTCTCTCTGTCACACTCAAATAAATAAATAAAAATGAACAAAAAAATTATATAAAATCTTCTGACCACCTTAAAGTCGTTATTTTTTTTTTTTTTGTTTTTAGGGATATAAAATTGGGAGATTAGGAGCTTAAACTCTCAAGAAGGTCTTAAACCAAATTAGATTTAAACCCTGTGGGGTGACTAGGTTGTATCCAGAAGCTATAGATTGTTATAAGATCTCAGTGTCAAGGGTACGGTTCTTTCTTGTGAGTTGTTGGTCAGGGAGGCCCTCAAAACACTACAGAATATTGTCAGGGCTCGTGGCTGCCCACCAGAACTAGATGGTAAAACCCTACTGCTCCATATGCTTGGACTACAAGTCACACTGGGAAATCAAGCTGGCATTGAGCTGAAGTCTCCTCTGGTTGACTAGCTGTCAGGATGCTGTAAAGACCGATTGGGTTTGTTGGAGGAGAAAAGCTATCAACTATCTCAACAAGCAGTAGACCGTGCAAGCCAAGCCAAATATGACAACAGGTGCAATGGTGGAATAAACTGCTCTCGGGGTTTGAGGCCTGCTCTACAGGAAGAAATTCCTTCCTGGTACCGAAGACCTAATGAAAAGCCTGTGGCGTGGGAGATTATAAGCCCTAGGGGGAAAACTATTAACTGGTACCTAGTTAATGGATATATTATGCCAACCAAACTGCCCTCTAAATACTTGTTTTATGCCCATATATTAATGCTACTGTCACTTTTGGTTAGGGAAGCTTTTCTTTTCAGATGGTGACCACTGGGGTGACTCAAAACTCATCAAACTTCTGAGAAGAGACAGTGGAGTGTTCAGCACAAAGTGAGACATCTCTATTATACTCTACAAGGCTCATGGACCATTGTGGATGAGATGGGGGAAAGAACGTAAGAGCCAAAGGAGAGGAGGAGTGCTTTGCAATACTGTCTTCCAAACACAAAGCGGTGGTAGCATTCACACTGAAAATACCTACATAAGACCTGCATAAGAGGAGGGAAAATTATGACATCACGACAGAACAGGTACTAGTTGGAAAGAAGAAGAGACTGAGTGAGTGGAGGGAGGTATAGGGAAGAAAGGACATAACAGAGTAACAGGAGGGAATTATGATTACAGTATATCGGGTATATGTGTAGAGGTTGTCAACAAAAACACCCCAGAAACAGAAATAGAAACAAAAAGCTCACTGCAATCTTCCTACTGAGTGCTAGGATTAAAGGTGCGTATCACCACCAGGCCTTTTCTTATTGTTGTTTTTCAAGGTAGAGTCTCCCTCTAGCCCAGGCTGACCTGGAATTCACTGTAGTGTCAGGGTGGCGTCAAACTCAATGATCCTTCTACCTCTGCCTTCCAAGAGTTGGGATTAAAGATGTGCACTGCCATGCACGGCAAAAAATTCTTTTTTCGAGGTAGGATCTCACTCTAGCCCAGGCT
The DNA here is from genome assembly GCA_036346955.1 of Dipus sagitta. Lineage (NCBI taxonomy): Eukaryota > Metazoa > Chordata > Mammalia > Rodentia > Dipodidae > Dipus > Dipus sagitta. Next base: position 294,411,798 of record CM070770.1, on the reverse strand, counting down.
GACCTGGAATTCATTCTATATTCCCAGGGTGGCCTGGAAGGTGGTCCTCCTACCTCTGCCTCCCAAGTGCTGGGATTAAAGGTGTGCACCATCTCGCCCAACTGGCTTATTGTTTAAAAATAAAGCTAAGGGGCTGAAGAGATGGCTTAGCAGTTAAGGCACTTGCCTGCAAAGCCTAAGGACTCAGGTTTGATTCCCCAATACCCACATAAGCCAGATGCACAAGGTGGTGCATGTGTCTAGAGTTTGTTTGCAGTGGCTGGAGGCCTTGGCGTACCCATCTGTCTCTTTCTCTCAAACAAATAAAATAAATGAAAAAAAGATAAAATAAAAATTTTTAAACAATAAATAAGCAAATTCTCTAAGCAAATGACTAATAAGCTAGTACGTACATTTATTTATAATTACATTTAATATTAGAATGAAAATTAATACATATCCTTTAGAAGTCATTTTGGAAATACTTATTACAATTCACAGTAATATTATTAGTGAAAAGACACCTTTTTTTGATATGAGAATGTTTTGTATTAGCGTTTTAACCTAAGTGATTTTTAAACACATTCTTACCGACACAGTGTTGTCAGCCCCCTGCGATTGGAAGCTCCAGGAGACAATGGGTCCGCCCTGTGGTTGTATTAGCAGACTTGAATGTGCATGTCAACCTGCCCTGTGTCCCATTTGCCACGTAGATTTCTTTGGGTGTATATACCTCCAAGGCTGATATTCTAGCTGACACTGAAGAGAGAACAACAAAGATGGCTTACAAGCAGGCTCTAGCAGACCATTGCACACAGCTATCAGAAAAGCAGCCAAAGAAAAGGTGTTTACTGGACCTCCTTCAGAGGAACTCCTGATGGGCTTTTTTTTTTTTTTTTTTAATGGAGAGAGAGGGAGAAAGAGTGAGTATGAGTGTGCCAGGGCCTCTTGCCACTGCAAACTCCAGATGCTTGTGCCACTTGTGCACCTGACATTATGTGGGTACTTGAAAATTGAACCCAGGCCTGTAGGCTTTACAAACAAGTGCTTTTAACTGAGCCATCTCCCCGGGGTAGGGGGGGATAAGTGTTTTTTCCCCCAAATTTTTATTTTATTTACAAGGAGATAGAGAATGGGCCTGCCAGGGCACTCTAGATGCATGTGTCACCCTGTGTATCCGCCCTTACATGGGTACTGGGGAATCAAACCGGATTCCTTAACTGCCAAACCATCTCCCCAGGCTAGCTGCTGTTTTTTTTGTTTTGTTTTGTTTTGTTTTTTTTATTGTTTGGGGATTTTTTTTTTTCTTGGAGACAGTACCTACCTTGTGTAATCCAAGCAGGCCTTGAGCTCAGGATCCTCCTGTCTCAGCCTCCTGAGTACTGGAATTATAGACATGTAGCATCATTTCTAGATTATTTGGAGTTCTTATTAAGTATGTTTACTACTTGGCTATGCTAATTTATTTTATTTTATTTATTTATTTGAGAGAGTGAGAGATAAAGAGGCAGAGAGAGACAGAATGGGCGTGCCAGGGCCTCCAGCCACTGCAAATGAACTCCAGACACATGTGCCACCTTATGCATCTGGCTTACGTGGGTTCTGGAGAACTGAACCAAGGTCCTTTGGCTTTGCAGGTAAATGCCTTAACCATTAAGTCATCTCTCCAGCCTGCTATGCTAAATTTTTAAATTAATTGACAACTGTAAGAGTAGTTTTAGGCTTACAGAAACACCAAGTAGATAGTGGAATGCTCCCATAGACTCCATTACCCCTTCCCCAGTTTCCTCAATTGGCATTAGTGTGGTGCATTCTGTCTCAATTGAGCAAATACTGAGACATTACCAACTTTACATTAAGGCTCAGTCTTTATGTTATATAATCCAAAGATTTATCAAGTGGGCATAACAACACATATCCACCATTCCAGTATCATAGAGAATGTTCCACTACTCTAAACATCCCATGAACCACTCCTTCACAGGCACGCACCTAAGATCTAGCAGCCACAGGCTTTTACTATCTATATTTTCACTTTTCTACACCACTGTATAGCTGGAATCTATGGTACAGTCTTTCAGGTGGGCTTCTCACACGTAACAATACCCACTTAAACTTCCCCCGCTTCTGTTAAGGGTATGCGCCACCACACCTGGCTGATCATTCATTTTTGCTGCTGAGTCATATTCAATTGTATGGCTGCCCCACTTTATGCATTCGCCTATGAAAGGACTTCTTGGGTGTTTCTATTTTTACTGATGTGAAGGTCCTCCTTTTACTTCTTTAAACAGTTGTCATAATCACCTAATACGGTGCAAATGTTATCGTATTAAACCTTACTCATCTTCAAAATGTAAAACAAACCACTCTAAGATATCACTTCAATGTAATGCTATATTTATTACTTAACTGACACTTTTTTTTGATAAAGGACTCAAGGCAGAAAAATTTATAATGTTTGGTTTTGTGAGTAAAATCGTAAGATGTCCCTGTGGTAGGTTTCATATGTGCACTACAAACACTGGGTCAAGTTTTCACTGCAGTTATCCTAAGTCTGGAAAATGTTCATTAAAATGTGTCTATCAAAAATAAATTTAGCTAGGCTTGGTGGCACACACCTTTTAAGCACTTGGAAGGCAGTGGTAGGAGGATCACACTGAGTTCAAGGCCACCCTGAAACTACAGGATTCCAGGTCAGCCTGAGCTAGAGTGAAGTACCATCTTGAAAAGACAAAATAAATAAATAAATAAAAATTTTCAGTGCCAGTGAGTTGTTGGCCAGGGAGGTCCCTGATGCCCCCAAAACATTATAGGCCATTACTGAGGCCCTTGGTGTCCCACCAGGAATAGATGGTAAGACCCTATTGCTGAAGACTCCACATACTTGGGCTGCAAGGTCATTGAGAAATCCTGCTGGAAGTGAGCTGAGAACCTCCTCCATGTAGACCAGCTGACAGAAAGCTGGAAGAAGCTATTCTGAATGCAGTTCAATGGGAGAAAGAGAAATCACCAGTGAAGATACTCAACAGTGGACACTGCAAGCCTTATATTTGGCCAGCCAGGCCAAATGAACCAATGGGTGCAATAGCAGCACATCTGTTATGGTGGAAACCAACTGCCCTCTAATTGGACTGGAGACCCACTTCATGGGAGGGAATACATCCCTGATACTGAAAACTTAAAACAGGGGTAGTCATGAGCCCTAGGGGTGTAACGTCTGCCATTGTCTGGCTAAATGTATATACTATGCTTATTAAACTGCCCAGTAAGCACTTCTGTTAATGTTCATTATATTATATTAATGCTACTCTCACTTTGGGTAGAGAATCTTCTCTTTTCAGATGGCAGTGACCTTGGGACGACTCAGAAGGTATCATGGTGATGGAAAGAAATGACTGCAGTGCTCAGTACTGCAATATCTCTATCACACCTTCCAAGGCTCAGGGTCTAATGCGGAAGAGGTGGCGGAAAGAATGTAAGAGCCAAAGGAAGGGCAGGACTCCATACAACATGCTCCCTCCAGACACAAAATAGCCTGGATATCCATGGCCTCACAGTACCTGACACTACCTGCATAAGACCATCATAAGAGGAGGAAAAGATCAAAACATCAAAAGTAAAAGAGAGGCTGATTGAGATGGGGAGGGGGTATGATGGAGAGTGGAGTTTCAAGGGGCAAGTGGGGGGAGGGAGGGTATTACCATGGGGTATTTTTTATACTCATGGAAGTTGTTAATAAAAAAATTAAAAAATTTTTAAAAAGTACTTCTTTCTTTTTTAAATATCTTATAAATTTGTTTGCAAGCAGATTATATATATATATATATATATATATATATATATATATATATATATATGTATAGAGAGAGAGAGAGAGAGAGAGGGTTGTGGAGTATATTGGCCACAGCAGGGCCTCCAGCTACCGCAAATGAACTCTAGATGTATGCACTGCTCTGTGCACCTTGCTTGCATGGGTACTAGGGAACTGAACTCTGGTCATTCATTAGGTTTGGCAGGTAAGCGCCTTAACTGCAGAGCCATCTCTCCAGCCCACGTATGTATATGTTCACATATGTGCAAGGTTCAGGTGGAAGCCCAGGGACAGTCCTTAGTGTCAGCCTTAGGAAAGCCATTTTTTTTTTTTAAAGATAAGGTCACAGGGCATGGTGGCACACACCTTTAATCCCAGACCTCAGGAGGCTGAGGTTAGAAGGATCAATGTGACTTTGATACCAGCCTAAGACTACATAGTGAATTCCAGGTCAGCCTGGGTCAGAGTGAGACTCTACCTCGAAAAACAAAAAACAAAACAAACAAACAAAAAACACAACTTTATTCTTTTTTGGTTCCTAACACCAAGCTTTCTTTGTTTTTCTCTTACTCACAGCCCTTCTCAGGTTCAACTTATTCCAGAGCTCTGTTCTTGGGAAGGTCTCCCATGATGACTTCACCAAGCAATCCAAACTTTATTAATTTAAATCCTCCCAAACCTGTATTTCCAACTAGAACCTTCTCATTTCCAGAACCATCTACCAACTATCTCCATTGGGACTCATCAGCATCTTAAGCCTGACATATTCCAACGCACCTCCAATCATCTTTGTCCCCCAATACTCAGATTCCCAATCTCATTGTTCACCTGGAAAAAGCCCTACCTTCCAAAAGTATGCCCACTTTCCCAAGCTCCATCTACCTTCTCTTTTAAACCAGTTTCCAAATCAAATTTACTTTCTCATTAGCTCATGAATACACCTTCTTATTGTACCCCACTGCTTGCAGTCAGGTCTTTGACATCTTTCCTTGAATTATCACAATAGTCCTTTGGTTTCTCCGGCCTCAGCCTCACACGCTCTAATCATCCTTTACTGGATTTAAGAGTGGCAGACAAGTGCTTTGATGAGTTAGTGCCTTTGGCTGGCTCTTGTGCCTCAACTCACACCACTCCTTACATACTCCAATTTCCCACCACACTGTAAAAGGTTCATTCCTGACTCTGTAGACACTAATTCCCATAATGCCTACTCAGTTTAAACATCCCTTCATCCAGCAGTCTGAACTTCCACCTGACATGCCGCCTTCAAGTTCCATTGCATACTTGTATCAATGGAAACATTGGGCGGGGGATGTAACTCTACTATTAAGCTAGTATGTGCTTAACATGGAATTACTTGTCTGCAGTGAAGTTGATAGTTTCTGAATGGGTACAGTGGTGTGCTTCTGTAGACCCAGCTATTTAGAAGGCTGAGATAGGAGAACAGCTTCAGCCCACAAGTTCAAGCCCAGCCTAGGCAACATAGTGAGAAGTAATCTCAAAAATAAAACAAAAAGAGCCAGACATTGTGGCTTATATCTCTAATGTCAGCACTTGGGAGGCCGAGACAGGTGGATTTCTATGGATTCCAGGCTAGCCTGAGCACACAGTGAGTTCCATTAACAGCATAGGCTGAGCTAGAGTGAGACCTTGTCTCTAGAGAGAGAGACAGACAGACAGACATGGTGGTAAACACAGGGCACCTGGGAAGCAGGGGAAGGAAGATACCAAGTTTAAGGTCTGCCCGTGCTACATACTGAGGCTATGCTTAACCACGAAGCTTTTGAGTCCAGGCGCCATGCACATGTTTTTAATCTTAGCACTGGGAGGCTGAAGTAGAAGATATGAGTATGAGGCCAGCCTAGGGCTACAGAGTGAGTTAAAGGTCAGCCTGGGCTAGAGTGAGATCCTGCCCGCCTGTATGTTGCGGGGGGGTGCGTGGGGGCGGGGGCAAACAAACAAAAAAGGAGCTTTTCTGTAACTCTTCCTTTTTTTAAAAAAAATTGTTTTATTCATTTTTTTTGAGAGTGACAGACAGAGAAAGAGACAGAGAGAGAGAGAGAGAGAATGGGCACTCCAGGGCCTTCAGCCACTGCAATCGAACTCCAGATGCGTGTGCCCCCTTGTGCATCTGGCTAACGTGGGTCCTGGGGAATTGAGCCTCGAACTGGGGTCTTTAGGCTTCACAGGCAAGCGCTTAACCACTAAGCCATCTCTCCAGCCCTTCTGTAACTCTTCTGCATAGTACTCACAACCAGGAAAAAGCAATTTGGAAACACTTAGAAAGCTGTACTGGAATTCACTATAGGATCTAGTGCTGGGATTACAGGCACCATGCTTGGCCTCCAAGAAAAAAGATTTATGAAATCTTTTCAACTGACCACCTCCCATTTTTGGCTCCCCCTTATCTCATCCCTCTTCTACTGGATCCCTTTTCCAAGAAAAGAAAATATCTTAATTTGTTTTTTTTTTGTTGTTGTTTTTCTTTTGATTTTTCGAGGTAGGGCCAGGCTGACCTGGAATTCGCTACGTAGTCTCAGAGTGGCCTCGAACTCACGGTGATCCTCCTACCTCTGCCTCCCAAGTGCTGGGATTAAAGACGTGCTCTACCACGCCCGGCTCTTAATTTGCTTTTTATAATTTTTATTTATTTGCAAGCAGAGAGAGAATTTGGGTAGCCCAGGAACTCCAGATGCATGCACTGACACTTCGTGCCTCTGGCTTTATATGGGTACTGGGGAATCAAACCTGGGAATCATTAGGCTTTGCAGGCAAAAACCTTAACCACTGAGCCATCCCTCCAGCTGGAATTTTTTTAATTTTTTTTTTTTTTTAGGTTTTCGAGGTAGGGTCTTACTCTACTCCAGGCTGCCCTAGAATTCACTACATAGTCTCAGGGTGGTCTTGAACTCACAGTGATCCTCCCTAGTGCTAGGATTAAAGGCATGAGCTACCTTTTTAAAAAAAACTTTTATTCAAGAACAGGCAAAATCTCATTCCATAAAACGAACAAATTACTTGCACTTCTAATACCCTGAATTTAATTAAGATCATTTTGACTGCTTTGTCTCAACATAATGTCTACCACGCATTATATAGTTCTGACAAGATTTATGATAAACCTTAGTTTTGGACTATTTTGTGCTTGTTTGCTTAAACACAAATAGAACCCACACAAAATACACTCAACCTTTTCCTTTTCCTTAGGAGAAACCTGAAAACAGAACAGATTCTGTCTTATATATACAAAGTGTTATCTTTGCCCTCTACAGGGTAGGGGACTTTCACATTGACACTATATTGCTAGGTTAAATGGAAATTGGTAATCCAACAGAACTTTGCCTATTTTCCCTGGTTCCAAAGACTACATTAAGGACTTTTTTTCACCAAAGAAATTACTAAGTAATGTCTGATATTCAAACACTATCATGCAAATGACATTTTGCACCACAAAAGAAAACATCTCTGTGGTTTCTTCCCAGTTGGCTCTCTTTATAACCACTGCCTAACCAAATTCTGAGACAGCAACTAGTACTTTCCTTTGAACAACAAAAAAGGCCTGTGGCAGACACTACTTCAGATGTCCATAAAACAGCTCAACCGATTCGATTCACATACACTAGGGGTACCCTACACTTGAGTCAGGATATTTAGTCAGGAAAAAAAAACACAAAAAAGAGCCTTTAAAAAAATTAAAGTAAAATTATATAAATGGTTCTACGTCTTGTCATATTGTGGTGAGTATGTATGGAACCATTACAGATTTGGCTAAATTCTTTTCAGCCAGGTCATCTCACTGGTACTCCTAGCTCTGCATTTTAGCCCAAGATGAAACGTGAATTTCTTTTTAGTGCTTTGCCGACCCCAGACATGAGACAGATGGGTTCTATGACTCGTCTATCACGCACGGAGGCTTAAGAACGGATCTGGGCGTCTTGGAAATGGACCTAGCCGGGTGAAAAGAGAACGCAGGCTTCAACAGCAAGGAAATCAACCAACAAGGGCGCCACAAACGAAAAACCTGCAACCTTCCGCCACCTCGCAGAGGTGGGGAACGTGAGAAGCGGGATTCCAGAGCGGGACTCCCGGGAGGGCCTGGGCACCCCAGAGTCACCGCCAGGGGCAGGCCGGGCTCCGAGCGAAGTGGCCCGCGGCGCTGGCTCCCGGGTGTGTCCCCCGGGGAGGGACGGAGGGTGAGCGGCAGCCTGCCCTCCTCCTGCGCACTCGGGGATCCAGAGAAGAAAGGCTCGCGCCTCCCGGCGACCACCGCCCCGGGCCCCGGGAGCCCCCGCCCAGGCCCCGGCCCCGCATCACTCACACAGCCCGAGCGCCGCAGCCAGCGCCGACCACAGCCAGCGCCTGCGGTCAGAAGCGGCAATCACGGTCTCCACTCCGGCGGGCGCTGCCATGGTCCCCGCGCTGGGTCCCGGTCCCCGCTCCGAGCGCTCGCCTCCGCGTGCAAGGCTGTGAGCTCGCGGGCGCCGCCGGGCGCGCAGGAACCTCCACGCCGCCGCTCCCCGTTCGCGGTCCCAGACGCAGCCCGCCAGCCCCGGGCCCCGCCCCCGCGCCCGCCCTACCCGCTCGCCCATTGGTCTGTCGGGCACAGTGTGAAGAACATGATTGGACAGCCGGACTGTCCGTCAATCCCTGCCCGTCGGCCGGCACCCGTGGTCGCTCGCTGGGCGCTGCCGGCCTGCGGCAGTGCAGTGTGGCTGCGTGGCTGGCGGCGGGTGGCAGCCGCCGGTGTGTCCTCGCCTCGCTCAGGATCCAGCCCCACGGTTCTCTTTCTTCTCTGTCCCTCCTCGCCGCGGGTGTTTTCCGGGTGACCGATGCGACTCTGTTTCTCCTGGTCTCACCTAAAGAAAGGCAATTCATTTAAGCTTAAGGAGAAGGGAAAAAAAAGATACTGTGAAAAGTGCCATGAGAACAAAGTAATATTCAGCCCCTTGCTCACCCCCTCCCCCGCCCTTTGTCCTGTGCCTAAGGTCTGTCCGTTGCCTGAACCGGATAATTTGTGTTGTAACTTGAGAAACTGCCCATTTAAACAAGCCGTCTCCATCTTGCCTTCGCCTCCAAGGAGCCAATCTCTCCCGATTTCAGAATGACAGGACAGGAGTGGGCTTTGGACCTCCTTCCCTACCACCTAAGCACCGGTGAATGTACTTGTTTGTTTTGTTTGTGACTACCAATGTCCCCTTCTAGGTGACATGAAAAGTTGGGATGCTGTCGAGTTCCTCAGCTGGATTCTAAAGTGCCTCTGATGACTTGAACTTGGCGCACGACAGAGCCTGCCGCATGCTAGCTGGCCGCTCAACACATAAATACTGAAGAGTGTTTGGAAGGGTCCTGGGAATACCGTCCCCAAGGGAACCACGGGGGGAGGAGAACTGGAGCTCCCGAGGAACGACAGTGAAGGAAGAGCAGGAGAGACCCAAATGGAAGACTGAGGGAGAAAAACAAGTTTTGGTTAGGACAAATATGCTAAAATGTCGAACAAACACAGGATTCAGGTGGTATGAATTAAGGATGTTTGCTATTTACTATTTGTACTACTCTAATGTTTCATAATAAACTGGGAAATTATAAGAGGCCAAAAAAAGTGGAGGAAGCTGGGCATGGTGGTGCATGCCTTTAATCCCAGCAGTACAGCAGAGGTAGGAGAATCGCTTTGAGTTTGTGGCCAGCCTGGAGCTACAGGGTGAGTTACAGATCAGCCTGGGCTACAGTGAGCCCCTACCGTGAAAACAACAGCAACAACAAAATAGAAAAGTATGGTGAGAGAATCCATGCTGCAACCTCTCATTCAGAGTTTTGTCAAATGTCAGTTTTGTCTGCGTCTTTGCTGGTGGAGTACATTAGCCTCGCAGAATAGCAGCTTCCCAATTACCTGGCTATCGGAGAAACTAGAACTGCATGCCTGAGACATTTTGCCTTTTCTCTCAGCAGGACCTTCTGATATGTAGGAAACAGCACAAACCAATCGAACTGTAGTTGAAGTTACTTGAACTAGATTCTACTCTCAAGAAGCACCTAATTTGTAAGCAAAATGATATTTTCAAAAGATGTTTGGGGGACTGGAGAGATGGCTTGGCAGTTAAGGCACTTTCCTGCGAAGTCTAAGGGCCCATGTTCAACTCTCCAGGTCCCACATAAGCCAGACACACAAGGTGAAACAAGTGCACAAGGTCACACATGTGTGCAAGGTGAGCACCTGTGGAGTTTGATTGCAGTAGCTGGAGGCCCTGGGGTGCCATTTCTCTCCCTCTCTCTCTCATAAAAATAAAAAATAAGGGCCAGAGAGATGGCTTAACAGTTAAGGTGCTTGCCTGTGAAGCCTAAGGTTCGATTCCCCAGGAGCCACTTAAGCCAGATGTATAACCTGGCAGATGCATCTGGAGTTCATTTGCAGTGGCTGGAGGTCCTGGCACTCCCATTTGTGTCCTCCCTCTCTCAAATAAATAATATTTTAAAAAATAAATAAAAATAAAAAATAAAAGATGTTTGATGAAGAAAGGAATAACTTTAGGAACCATAGTTCTAGAAGTATCATCACTTCCCTGCTGATGTGACATATAACACACACACAACACCTCTGTCCTGAAAACCACTTATCCTAGAGGAGTCTGTGAAGGAATGGTGGAGAGTGTCATCATTGAGGTGGACTTTTAAGGATGGACAAAGGTGCAGCGGAGAAATAGAAAAGGGTACCCGAGTGTGGTAACTCAAAACTGTAACCCCAGCACAATGGAGACTGAGCCAGGAGGAGAGCCTCACCTTGAAGGCCAGCTTGGGTGGCCCAGTAGAATATAGTGTGAGTCTTATCTCAAAAGGGAGCGGGGCTTCAGAGATTTGGGAGATGGCTCAGTGGTTAAAGGCTTTTGCTTACAAAGCCTGCCAGCACGAGTTCAATTCCCCAGACAGATGCTCATTTGCAAAATAAACTTTGTTATGCTCCCCCATACACACACATGCAAAAGAAAAGAAAAAAGAAAGGAAAAGAAAAGAGAGACTGGAGAGATGGCATAGTGGTTAAGCCACTTGGCCTGAAAAACCTAAGGACTCAGTTCTGATTCTCCAGGACCCACGTAAGCACAAGATGGTGCTTGTGTCTGGTGTTCATTTGCAGTGGCTAGAGGCCCTGGCGAGCCCATTTTCTCGCTATCTGCCTCTTCCCAGTCCCTAAATAAATAAGATATCAAGAAAAAGCAGCAGGAGCACACTCAGAGAACAGGAAAGTATGCCCCAGGTGCGAGAAACGGTATGTAAATCATGCATGGCTTGCAATTTCTGGGGCGTGAGAGAAAAAGAGATTGCTAAAAATGTAGGTGGCAGTGATATCTTCAACGACCTCCAGTTGTCGCTGTTCTGCAGGCAGTGGAGAGCGACAGGATAGTCATTCTCAGAGTGGCAAGCTCTGAGGACGTAGCTAAGGTGTTGATGTGGGGAGTGGGGAGGAAGACAGGGCTTGCTAGGTGTCTTAGAACAAGAATCATAATTAAATAATTGAGTGGGAAGTCTAGTCAAGGCAGGGCGGAAAGTTCTCTGTTGCCACAAGATTGAAATACTGTGACCTATGAGGAGTGGCAGAAACATGTTTGGAATACTGAGAATCTGCTTTCAAAATTGTTTTTTTTGAAGTAGAGTCAGGCTGACCTGGAATTCAGGGTAGCCTCGAACTCACAGCCATCATCCTACCTCTGCTTCCCAAGGGCTGGGATTAAAGGCGTGTGCCATCACACCTGGCTTAAATTTTGTTTGTTTGTTTGTTTGCTTTTCCGAGGTAGGGTTTCACTATAGCTCAGGCTAACCTGGGATTTACTATGTAACCTCAGGATGGCCTCAAACTCAACGGCGATCCTTCTACGTCTGCCTTCCAAGTGCTGGGATTAAAGGCGTGCACCACCACGCCCAGCTCTTTTTTTTTTTTTTTTAAGGTAGGGTCTCACTGGTTTAAGAGAATAAAGAGTAAGGAGATCCTAAGGAAGGGGTTAGTTTTTCCTTTTTTTTCTAGGTAGGGTCTCGCTCTAGCTCAGGCTGACCTGCAATTCACTATGTAGTCTCAGGGTGGCCTTGAACTCAAGGCAATCCTCCTACCTTTGCCTCCCAAGTACTGAGATTAAAGGTGTGCACCACCATGCCCAACTTGTTTGTTTCTTGAGGCATAGTATTAGTCTAGCCCAGGCTGACCTGGAACTTGTAACCCAGACTGGCCTCCAACTCATTGCAATTCTCCTAGGGAGGTGTTAATTATTATAGGAGGAGGATATGTCACCAGGCTTCTTCGTTCTGTGTAGCTGGGATAAAATGCGCGTCAAAGTTGGGGTTCCTTGTGTCCTGCTAATATCCATGTTCTGCTTTTTAAAAATTTAATTAATTAATTTCTTTTTTTCATGTTCTGCTTTTCAGGGACCTAACTCCAGGGAACGATGTGGCTGGACCAAGGCTTGGGCTTTGCATTCCTGTCACCAAGATAGGGACATTTCCCACTGTTAAACAACTGATAGGCTGCGCCTTATTATGTCAGCTTTGCACATCATTATCGTGAGAGACAAAAGAGATACTCTAGTATTCTGGTGTTTGGTGGCTCACATTGAGGGGACTGACGCAGGAGGATTGCTATGAGTTTGAGGGCACACCGGGCTACAGTGAGACCATGGCAGAAGGGGAAGTGCAGCGAGGGAATCTGATAATATTATAGCAAAAATAAATAAATAATAAGGTAAAAAGATTCTCAGGGAAACAATTGAATGAAAACTAGAGAAAGGCAAGCATAGCTTGTGGAGCTGAGGCCTTCACTAATCTGAAGTGGTTACATTGTCTCACCTAGCATATTTTGTAACTTCTCTGTATAGGGAAAAGTAAAGACCTCCTAGGTGTCCAGGGCACATTTTTTCCAAGTTAGGTTATGAGTGAATAAACTATCCTGGCATCTAGAACTCGTTAACATTTTTTTTTTTTTTTTTTTTGGTTTTTTGGTTTTTCGAGGTAGGGTCTCACTCTAGCCCAGGCTGACCTGGAATTCACTATGGAGTCTCAGGGTGGCCTTGAACTCACAGCGATCCTCCTACCTCTGCCTCCCGAGTGCTGGGATTAAAGGCGTGCGCCACCACGCCCGGCACTCGTTAACATTTTAAAAGGTATTCCTATCCTTCTTGCCTTGAGCCTTAAGAATTACAGCTCAAGTTAGAACAGTTTCAAATAAAACAAAGAATGGCAGACACTAAATATTACAAATCCAAAGCTATAATTTGCTGGTGTCAAACCCTGGGAAGAAAGTTGACAATTCAGGGTTCAGCACAGTGTGTGCCAAACGTTTGTTACTCAAAGGAGCAACAAATGAATGCACTGATGAATGGCACAGAATAAGAGAATGAGTCTAGGATA